>CAJQZN010035758.1:2355-12501 GCA_907164685.1 Colias eurytheme | reverse complement strand
AAATCCGTTAAAAAGTCTTTAATTTCTAAATGTATAATACTCGCGTAAAATCAAACATCAGAAAATACTAAATTTAATATGCTCAAACCTAGAAACTTAGATAAGTACATATAACGAAAACCAGGAGCTTTTTCAATTTTCTCTTGTTCTTAAGCTAGGAACAACCGAAATACGTCACTTTCTCATAATTGTATGCAATTTATTTATTTATTTATTTATTTCTGATTCCTTACAGCTATTCTTACAATAATTACATAATAATTGAACAATACGCCAATGAAAAGGAATTCCATTAATAGAATTATTATAATAAACATGTGACAAAGAAAATTGTTATACTGTAATTTTACACCTCATAGGCTGTGTATAAACCTTCTGAGGACTAAACTACACCTTTTCAAACATAGCTTTTATATCCTACTTATAAAACATACTACTAATAAATACAGGCTTACCATGATGTCTTATAGCAGTTATAAAGTGATGGCGCTAGTCGACCTATTAAGCGCTGTAATTTTTCTACACTGGAAATAAAACTGCTAAGACATTATGATACGGTTACAGTTAAACAAAAACGAAATAAGTCGTTACATGAATGTATCCGCCAGCTTCCACTGTGACTTGTTACAAATGGTTGTCGCTAAGGTTATTACGGAGGCGGGGTTCGCGCGTGTCTATCAGCATCTATTAGTCCATGCTATCAGCTTCCTCATTCTATAATCAAGTTTAGTGTAAGAGCTGGCGATGGAATTTGTGTATCATTTTGATTTTACTCCGTTTACTTTTAGTATCGAAACTTCGTACTTATTCTAAGATAAAAATTATAAATAAATCATCATTTTTTGGCATTTTTTTGTTAATTTTTTTGAAATTTGTTGTTATATCCTACGTATCAAAAATATAAATTTTAATGCAGCTGATTTATTGTTAAGCTCCCATGCACTAAATATTTTTCTTTAACTTTATTCACTTCATGTTAAATTTAATGCGTACAATGTTCTAGTGCTCTCATACTATTTTCGCGGATATTATAGGCGTGATGTAAAATGTCGCGGTTCATATTTTTCTTCAACAATACGAAATATTTTATTAAAATCGTGGTCTATATCCTAAATCAAGAAATACTGAAGTATTTATTTAAAAAATTTAACGTATCTAATATTTCTATTTAAAGAATTACATACATTAATTATTAAATTTATTTATTTAATAGTAACATAAAAAAATATTTAATAATAACAATATTTGATTTCATTTAATGCTCTAAAATTAAAACATAATTCACTAATTCCAAAATCATAACAAATATATATCAACTACCTATGTAATAAAAATACTTCAATTGAAATTTCAACGTACGAATTAATTGCCAAATCATTTAATGTCAATCAACTAATCTTTAATGGATCCGCACTAATAAAAAACTAAAGTCGTTTGCATCAAAGATTCAAATGTCAATGATTAGGTCTAAAACAAATTACTCCAAGGCGATTCGGTTCACTTGTAAGGATGTATATCGAGGTCTATGTTATTTGTCAATATGTTATATTGCCTAAAACGTGTTTAAACTTCCTTGTTTTTCTCTTAATATGAAGTGACAATGTATTCAAAAACAGTAACGTATGAAAGCTATATATCCATGATGTTAGAGAAATATTATGGTTAAATTCGTAACTCACAACACTTTGACAGCTTTTCATGTACAAAATAATTACATTGAAATGGTGTGTTATGAAATTATTTAAATTGTAGTAGTGCGATCAATACTATACCACTATCAAAGAAGGCTGTCGATAATTTACCTGAAACAAATAAAATAACATTAGTTATTAGAAGAGAAGAATAATAATTTAAGTATGGTACGTTTACAAATACCTATCCTGTTATTTTCAATCCAATATTTAAGCCATTTTTTTATTAATCTATTGCATAGCTTCTATCGCGGGCCTTGAGCGCGGGGACCGAATCGAGAAATTCCGTAACGAAAAAACCTCACGCTCCCCACTCCGACGGGCTCGGAGGTGTGGCTTGAAGGCATGCTATGCAATAGCTTTACCGCGGCAGTCCCCGAGTGCCACACGTCTTTTTTTATTTGTTTGATTCTTTATACATCTTGTAACCCATGTAAGTCCTGCTACCAATTGTTATGAATGGTCATGGGCTAGACTTGTTTGCCTTCCAAACCATAAAAGATCATTTACAAGAAAAAAATAAATGCCTCACAGCACGTAATAAATACGTGTAATATTTAAATTAGACCCACATTAAATATGACATAAATTGTAATTAAAAACATAATTTTATTTTTAATTAAGACACTTTACATATTTTCAAGTACCAGGCTGTCATCAGAGTAAAGGAGATCATAAAAGGCCTACAGTCGCCAATTCCGCCGGTTCAGAAAGGACAAGGCGAACCAGACACGTCTATTAGTGTAATTATATGTTTAACTAATGCTGTATTAGTAACTGGAGTAATTGCTCTATCGCATATTGTTACTCTGTATGCTATGATTGTTATTTGTTTAGTTAATTTACCTTGACGTGTTAAATCATTAACAATAAATCGCATTTTAACTGATGTCACGACGTAGTAAATAAGCCTGCAAATGTAGAGGGATAATTTCTCTACAATTTTCGTTATTTGTCCCACACTCTTTTTGAATAACGGTGGAAATAAAAAGCAATACTCATACATCTTAAAACATTTTTATACTTTTTAATTTTATTAAACTAGAATTAATTTTTTAATAATATGAATTATGTTGACTACGATGGAAAACCTTTAATTTCGTAAGTTATGTTATTAATGGGATCTCTCCCATATTTCGAATATTTATTAGAGTCCTTGGTAATAATCCTAAACTCTATGTTAATACAGCTATTTAAATAAATGATTTCATCAAACAAGAATCAACATAAAAGGTAAGACAAGGTAGTCCTTTGATGGATCAGTTGTCATGTTTGCGATAGAAAGCGAACTTGATATACATTGAGTAATTAGTACTTGACGCAACTGTAACCTGCAATACGGAAGGAGACATGTATGTATCTACACACTTTTTTGCGGTACAATATGATATGAACTAATTAGAACATAGACAAACATCAAAAAAATTAAATTGCCCATGCTGCGAAAGTTTCATAAAATCGTATCAAATATAAATTATACAGTTCCCAATAAAAAAACAAGGTCATCTTTAACATTAATAAGTATTAAGTACACAATAAGTACATATTAATATTATATTCGGGTTACATTTTTTTTTATATTTCGTAGGCATCTCCAGTGAACACACTACGACTCTACGAGTGACAATTAACGGAATAAAGGCTTTTTAACGAATTTTTAACGTGATTTATCCCAACGTTTCAAACACTTTACAGTAAACGCAGTCATAGGAAGACTGTCTCCGTAATATCAAGACTGTCTCCATTATTTTATACTAGTTGTGCCCCGCGGTTTTACCCGCAGTGCTTCGCTCTTGTTTCTCTTAGCGTGACGATATAATTATAGCCTATTGTCTTACTAGATAAATGAGCTGTCTAAGAACTGAAATAATTTTTCAAATCGGACCAGTAGTTCCTGATATTAGCACATCAAACAAACACACTTTTCAGCTTTATCTTATATATAAAATTCTCGTGTCACAATGTTAGTCTGCATACTCCTCCGAAACGGGTGGACCGATTCTCATGAAATTTTCTGTGCATATCGGGTAAGTCTGAGAATCGGCCAACATCTATTTTTCATATGTACCACGGGCGAAGCCGGGGCGGACCGCTAGTAATACATAATATAATTACTGAAACGCACTAATTGGACAAGCGAAAAATCTATTCTCGCGTTTGATTAAGATCATCGAACTCAATTGCACACGCAAGTGATATCACGACTCGTAAGATAAACAATTATTGTTTATAATTAGTATGTAAATTATGTATGTTCATCGAATGCCGAGATCGACTGGTAGCGTAACTAATTGCTTTTTCACTTTTCAGCGCATTCAACTGTTGTAGCAGTCTAGTCTCGATTATTACGTCAAATTCGTAAAAGTACATACGTTTGTAAAATTGATTTAGTGCTAGCAACGTGTTTGGCTTAATAGCAATATGCACTATAGGTACCTACTTTTTTTGCAAGAAATATTAAATTCAACGCTATACAAGTTTTTAAGGCTTAAGCTCTACACAATTTTGCTTATAAGATTAGCTAAAAACAGCAAAAATAGATAAAGTATACATATTTTTTAATGCTATAAACTAATCAGCGCATTCATAATATTATGCCTTAATGCCAATTTTTTTTCTAATCGTAAAACAAATAGGCCAAATAAGTAATGAGTAAACTCTATCTCTAGTAAGATAATGTAAGTACCATACAAAAATACAAATGCTTAGATAAAATTTGATTGAATAGTATCTAAATATGTACCTATAAAATGAATACCTACCTTTAATCTAGTACCTAGTATCAAATTAAGGTTTACAATTTATTTTACTGAGATAATTGAGTAAATTCTACAATTACATTTACTGGATTAATTCCCTCTTAATTGAAAAAGATTTTATACCTTTTACGCTTTTACAATAGAATTCCTCATAATATTAAAGAGTTTAGTAGTTCTAAATTTAAAACTTATATAAAAAATGTACTAGTTCAGAGAGCGTACTACAGTATTCAGGAATATATGGACGATAAAAACCCATGGAGGGTTGTCGCGTAAAAACCACAGGACAGTTCTTTGGCATGTTATTACAATACTTATATGTTGTTACATATGTATTTTGTAAAATTGTAAAACTGACATGATTTAAAAGAGCAACTATGGAGTTTCTTGCCGGTTCTTCTCCGTAGATACTGCTTTCCGAATCGGTGGTAAATTTTAAAATATGTAATGACGTTTCAAAAGTGCTTCTTTAAGAAGTCTAATTGAATAAATAAATGTTTGAGTTTGAGTTTGAGTTTTGAGTTTACCAGAAAACGTATTTACCAGGGCCTTCCCCATACCAAAGGCAGCCAATGTAATAACTCAAGAAACTGGAAAGTAAACTTACAAGCTTGATCGATATGAGGCAACGAGTGCATTTTACAATTCATAAATATTAACTGCAATCTAATTTTGTTCTAAATACACTAAAATATAGTTTTGCCCTGAAGGTCTTTGTTCCCTAGTTGGACATGGGTTAGAAGTTAGAACCTGGTTTTTCAATCGATTTTAGTGCTCTATAAAAACTGGTAGGTACTTACAAGTAACAAGTAGGTAACGTTTTTGTGTGTAAGTATAAAGCTATATGGGCATTTTTTGATATATTTTATACTAGTGGTCCGCCCCGGCTTCGCCCGTGGTACATATTACGCAATAAAAGGTAGCCTATGTCCTTTCTCGGGTATAAAAATATCTCCATACCAAATTTCATGCAAATTGGTTCAGTAGTTAAGGCGTTATTGAGTAACAGACAGACAGACAGAGTTACTTTCGCATTTATAATATTAGTATGGATTAGCACTAAATATGTACTACCATACACATAGTAAGGCACATGCATTTTAAACTATTAATAATATACCTAATTGTAATTTCCATCAACTATAGGCTTATTTTAACGAAAACTACAATATATTATGCCTATGTTTTCCAGTTAGATTTTATTCTTGTTACTTAATCTGTATGTATAAAACTCAAAAGTGACTGATATAGTGATCTATCAACGCACAGCCCAAACCACTGGACGTATCGGGCTTAAATTTGGCATGCAGGTAGATGTTAGGACGTAGGCATCCGCTAAGAAAGGATTTCCCGAAATTCTTGCGGGAACGGGAAAAACGGGGATGCACGTACAAGTCGTGGGTGGAAGCTAGTTCTTAATAAACCGGATCTTGTGGCAAGACATAACAAATAAACTAAAGTAGACACTTTATAGTAATCTAATACATAATACTGATGTAATATTAGTGCGTTAAGAAAACCGCACCAATAAATAATATTATATTCGTGACGACAATTTTCACCATAACTCTTAAAATAAACTATTTTAAGCATAATTAGTATTTAAATTAATTCTTTAACTGTTTCACTTTCTACAAACCTTATAGATACACATTATAATTTTAAGATAAAGCTCGGCTATCGCATGGAAATTAAATTGTTACGTAAAAAGGCCTAAGGAAATTCGCGGTTGGTTTACGGATAACATAATTATTCACGTTTTTGGACTTACTAACTAACTACTTAGAAAGTGTTTAAAGTATATAATATTTTGTCAATGTGGTGTCCACTGAAAATCAGTGGAGAATCTAAGTGTCTTAATGTCCTTAGATTCTCAAACCACTGAGTGGATATTATCCATTTTGTGCCGTTGTAACTAGTTATAAGTTAATTTTATTTTTTATGTATTAATGTGCATCGATACAAATAAATGTATTTTCTTTCTTTCTTTCTTTCTATAATATTTTATCAATCAAACTATAACCGCTAGCTCCGGCCGCGACAAAGACAAAAATTGTGACTTAGTTCTCTACAGGGACAAACATATAATTAATTTTACAGGCTTTATACAACCACACTGCCCAAATACGCCTTGTTAAATGGTAGACTGTATTTCATAATCTTCTTACTAAGTTATAGAAGAACGTACATTTAATAAGGAAATAATCGCTAATCAATTGAAAGACACAATGTATTTTATTATTTTCTATATAAGTAATAAAATACCTAATTAGAGATGGAACCCTCAACTACTGAAACAAGTCGGGATCCCCACCAAGAACCATTGCATATTTCTATATAGTCTAATTACTATATCAGGTAATTGTCTGTTGATTGTTTTCTACAAGCATTTAGCCGGTCCATTGTCCGCAGGATGTTAGCCAAGTGGCCGCCATGTTGTTACATTTCGCAAACTATTATTCAATTATCTTATGTACCATCTATTACATTTTTAACCTTTCACTACTATCTTATAATTAAATTGGAGGAGATAAGCGTATTTTTGTTTCTTTTAATTGCCAAAATAAGATTAATATCTGTTAAGTTATATGATCGTATAAAAGGATGTAAAGTAACTTTTTATTTATTTAGTTTTTATTAAATAGACCGTTAAAATATGCATAACGTCCAACTACGAACCTAAGAATGTTGTGTTAATCTCATCAATTTTAACTGAAGTTTGTACCGAAGTAAATGATTGACTTCCAAATATCAGGATTTAAACCACTATAAAATATAATATGTTGAAATAGGTTATAAAATATAGAAGCTATGCAAGAGCATTTCTTCCTATAAAAAAGTTCATCTATATCAAATACCTCAAGCTGTTTTTATGTCACCAAAATAAGTACGAAATTATTTAAAAAAAAATTAAAATATAAGTGCAAATCGCCATCGCACTTTACAAAAACTACAATCATTCATAATTACATGATCTATTTTAAGCACTATTACACCAACAGACAGACAAAATAATAGAAATCGCAAAGTACCATTGATTAAACCCCAATTATAAACCTATATTGTGCATTAATAGCTGTGTTTTACCTGAAAATAAAACACATATTAAATACTTACCTATATTTGAAGCTTACTTCATTGAGAAGGCACCTAGCTTTTTCCGCCTATTTTTCCCTCTCTTTCCGTTGTATATATGCTATCTCTCTCGCACACCTCTCCACCAGGTGGCGGGGCGCACGATAATGTCGGGCGCTGGATGTTTTTCATTGAGTGATGAGTCGAAATCCACAACAGGTGGACGTTAAGTGTAAGCTTCAAATATAGGTAAGTATTTAATATGTGTTTTATTTTCAGGTAAAACACAGCTATTAAACACTTGACCGTAATTTGAAGCTTACTTCATTGAGACCTGTTTGTTACCCACCTGGTGTACAATATATGGACGCCAATGTGAATTTGAATACATAAGTAATTACTTATTTCTTTATTTGAAAGAGTAAGGTGTGCAGATAGTATACCTACCAATAAATCACACAAATTTTTATATTATATAATATATTAACAATCCCAGATGAAAAGTTAATCAAATAAGAACCAAAAAGTTAATCATAATGATTAAAAGTATTAGAACTTATGAGATTGGTTCAAGCGTACCTTAGTTAACCTTTTGGGCTTGAAAAGTTAAAGTTACTACAATTTTCACTATCTTTAGCGTAAATCTGCGAAAGCGCCAGTAACGACTTTCAATTACGCATTTAGATGTTACTTACAAAATGAAGCAACAGCTGATCCCGACGAGGCAAAAATACCTCAAACTCAAACCTTTATTTATTCAATTAGAACTCTGTAGAAGCACAATTGAATCATCTTTACATAGAATTACCACCTGTCTCAACTCACACAGTTTTAACCCAACCTGCTACAAGCGGACAAGAAGAGAACTTGGTCCTTACTTTTGGGGTCAGAAATAAATTTAAAAGGTCACCCCTTGAATAAGGCAATAAAATATCAAAACAGGTAAACGGTTTTAATTATAATACAGATTTTTAACATCAAACCAAACCGTGCGGTATCTATTAATGTTTAGAGCCAACGCCACCAATCATAATCTAAACATGGCTAGTACTTTCAGTACAATGCATGAATTATTTATTTAAAACTGATAGGTCATAAACTCTGTACTGGAAACAAATATACTGAACTTAACTCATAAGAGACTAAAATGATAAGGAGCTTATCTGTGTCCCAAAACTGCAATTACTACAGCCAAGTACGTTACTTTTAATCAATTCGGTTTTAAGATATAATTATGATTTACATAAGAACTTATATACCGAAAGCCTCGGGACTACATAACGTGACTTATCTTCTTATATATAAAAATGAATCGCAAAAAGTGTTGGTAAGCGCATAACTCGAGAACGGCTGAACCGATTTCGATAATTCTTTTATTATATTCCTTGAAGTACGAGGATGGTTTTTATGTAGAGAAAACGTAAGTACCACGAGCGAAGCCGGGGCGGACCGCTAGTTTATAATAATAGTGTTTGTGCACAACACTAGGCAGTCAACAGCTATATGAACGTCAGATAGGAAAAGAGCCAAATTTATCCAGTCAGTAACAAAGGATTTTAACTATAGTTACTTTATTCTAATTCAACCAACTACTACTAGCTACTCCGTATGTCTTTTGGATAGACGGAGGCAAATAGGATTTTTATTCCAACTATATCATTTGATATTTTGAAAATGTACTCCACATTTTCATACCGTCAGAGTCATTTTGCAGATTATAGTGGTGCAGCACTGAACACTGTCTATTAGGTGGCTGATGCTGCTGACCGGGCCTTCAGTTCCGCTTTCCAGAATACCTTCACCCTTCTAGGTGTTACTACTACTGAAATAGCGGTACTCTATCGCGTCGTTCAGGTCTCTAACTGACTAGGATTTCTCATATTATCGTAACAACCCTCGCTCGTTCTAACGAGGATAAATTATCGCCAAGGAATTCTGCTGCAGGATAATGGCAAGAGAGATTATAAGCTTAACTATGCAATATTATGTTAAGGAATATGGTGGGTTTTGAATACTATCGTCGTCTGAAAGTATCTCCTTTCGATTAACTGCATTAAGGATGCAGATCTGATCCCATCTTTGTTCCGTAGGAATGCTACGACAGTCTAAACGTTACACTGAACAAAGAAAATTGCCCTGAATATAGTCGGTTGTTCCAACATCCGTAATATGGCTAGCCTAAGGTTAGTTATCCCTTGATTGTAACTGCTACCAATGGAGGCATTGCTCTTGTGTTGTCCACAGTTGTGCGAGTGCAAAAATGAAGAACTGAGCTCGTGGGGAGCTATGTCGAATGAATCTGTGTTAAGATTATGACAGTATAGGACAGTTAGCTGTGGATGCGAAGACAGGACATTACTTTATTCATCCGTAAACACGCGAGGCAGCCACGGACAGCGATATAGCAAGAACTAAACTAGCAAAGTTTAGTTCGCTTACCAGACTTTGTCATGTTTTAAATGCAGTATATCCTCTGAATAGCATTGCATTTATGACTATTGATAAACTTAATTCACCCGTAAACACGAGAAGCAGGCACGGATAGCGATATAGCAAGAACTAAACCAGCAAAGTTTAGTTCGCTTACCAGACTTATATTTTAAAAGCCGTATAGCCTGTAC
>CAJQZN010035757.1:0-14262 GCA_907164685.1 Colias eurytheme | reverse complement strand
GGGGGGGGGGGAGCCATTTCGAACATTTTGTATGAAGTTTCCTTAGAGCTAGCGCGCACGAGCAACTTTGTCTCCGCAACGAGCGACGCAACTCCCCATACAATTGATGGGAGAGACAAAATAGTTGCGGAGACAAAGTTGCTCGTGCGCGCTAGCTCTTACTGTATGTATCTGTATATTGTGGTAGAGATTTGCTACTTTTCGTTAAAATTAATTGTCAACAGATCCATTTCATTTAGAAGGTATTAGTATGACAGAACCATTGACAAGTATAAAGTACCTACATTAATTATTTCGATTCATAGGCTCATTAGAGGCTCATTAAATGTAAATAAAAATGTATTTCTTTTACAGGTGCTGTCTTTCTCCGTCTCCATATTCATACTACTCATATACGCGTCAAAAAAGGGCATGCTTCATCCAAAGAAATTCGACCTTCTGATGCCTTCAGAAACTGTCACTCCTGTACCGTCAGCGCCAGAATTAGCGCCTTTGAAAAATTAACAATAAAAATGCATAAAATTATGTGGTTTTGAATATGTTAAAGAGATTTAATATTTCAAGTATAATTAAAATTAACTAATGATCTAATTCTATAAGATAGGAAAGCAAAATGTATTTTACATTGATTTTTTATGTAACACGGTGTAAATATGAAAATAAAAGTAAGTACAATAATATACACGTGCATAATTTGTGAAAAAAAAATCGATTTTAGACATGCAAAATACATAGGTCTATATTCACGTACCTATAGATTCGAAATATGGTTATGAAATTTTTTATCAAAATGTTAAAAATCGCTTTTTTAAGACCTCTTAAATCATACATGTTTATTTAACATTAATTTAATTGAAATGAGAATAACTACTGTCGTGATACATTATTA
This sequence comes from Colias eurytheme, assembly GCA_907164685.1. NCBI lineage: Eukaryota > Metazoa > Arthropoda > Insecta > Lepidoptera > Pieridae > Colias > Colias eurytheme. Next base: position 13,373 of record CAJQZN010035757.1, on the reverse strand, counting down.
TTTATAGGCAAATATTATAGAGAATGTTTCCAAAAAATGTATTGCTTTTAATCACAAATCGCATTATCAAGAGAGTCAGTCTGTCTCTTTCTCTCACATGATTTTTTACGAGATGCCGATATAATTCTCCTTCTATCACTGAAAATTTAGTTCATGTAATCTGTAAACTATTCTATGGTTACCCTTACTATAATAGTTCATTTATCTATTAAAGCGTTACCCGGCAATTTCGACTATGTTCAACCTCTATAAAGTCTGGTACAACATAAAGCACAATACCGAAAAAAATATATAAAATAGGATGGTCTTTGATCTTTAATTGCTCGCAAGGACTTTTTTCCAAAGTTAATAGATTTCTAGAAAAAAAATGTGCCGTGGTCATCGATTTTTCCGCAAATACTCTATAAACTTCGTAACCTGCTGACTTAGAGCTCTGAAAATTTTATGTTTAATAAATTATCAGTTACACAACAGTCCCTGACGAGGATTTTTTGTTTCACTGATTGGTATCTTTTTAAATACAAAATGCGAGGAAAAAAGAAGGTGCAGCGGGAGAGGTTTGAGATCCGTCAAGTATGGTCAAGGTTATTAGCGCATGTATAAGCCTTAACTAATGTACTTAATTAGATTTAAGGAAATATATATACGTTTTTTCCACCAAATAATATTGTGTTTTAATCAATTAATTCTACTCCTCTTAATGTGGTCACGGCAAGATCATTTAACAAAAACTGCATTCAAAATTGTAATACATACTAGTAAAATTAATAACATATAAGCACTATATTTGTACGGCTATTATATTGAAGATAACACTATATTAGACGTGCAAGAAGCCAACCAACTGCGTATTAATATTGATAAAGAGATAATTTGAAAACCATTTTTTACGTGGGTGAATCCTATATAATCCTATAAACTTAATCCTAAACTCCAGAGTTGACCTTATCTAACTAGATTAGACGAACTATATAGCGGAATATATCTTTATGCAACAAAATAACGCACAAATACCTAGCATTTAAATTAGGAGGCTTAATATGGTGAAATTTTAGTAATCGATCACTATAATAAGTTCTTTTGAGTATGTAAAGAATGTCTAGAATGTTATTAAATGTATGCATTTCTTTATAATTAAGTTAAATTGAGCTTACATTACACACAAATTGAGATTAGACACGAAAAATACACCCATAGTTACGATCACACGTTCACACGTCATGCTATAAATCGTCTATGTATGGATGCACACGATAAGAATACCCGCTTAACATTACATCACCAAAACAATACACCAAACGGCAAACTGCTCAATAACAAATTGTTCGCTCAAAGCTCGCCAATTGAATTCCTCGTCGAATCATTGGAACATCGAGGTTTGATCAAAGTAATTCAAGGCAGTGGGGGCAAAAGGGAATTGTTGTAATAAAATCAAGGGAACGAACGGAAAACGATCGCGAATCGAGTTGTGGACGGCCGCTTTTAGAGGAAATTAGGTAGACGTCACTGCTGCCTCCTAATGGAGACAAATTCGATTGACAATACAGTTACTTTTTAAAGGCTGAAAAGTTGATGGGTTCCGTAGCAAAGGGCACTTAGATGCCGTGGCTGTGCCGCTCCATTTCCGATAGCATTTTTTCTGCTTGCTCTCTTTTAGTATTCGAGATTTCTGAGTTATAAGTAACTTTATAGATACTGAAGGTTTGCTGTACTTTTTAGCTCTAATACCACAGATTAGAGAATAGTTACTTCGTAACTAATACTATCGAATAAGTTTTGGAGCTTAGCGATTTAGTGATTTCTAGTACATCTGTTTTAACGAATTTTGAAAAGAAATAGCTTTGCAATGCCACACATGCATTTTGGAAGAAGAAAGTAATTGTAGGCGATAATATAGCTATAAATGCTCTGAAATATGCAAAATTTTATTTATTTAAGTATGTAAGAAAGTTAGCTCTCTTGCGCATTTCTTTAAATCATACTAAAGGAGTCAGAATCAGAGTAAAAGCGATTTATTGAACTTTTGATTGAAATAACTGTTGAAAGTTCACATTCGCCTATGACCAACAGCTTTGTAGAACGAATATTCATCTTTTTTTTTTATATAAGAGGAGGCTACAGAGCAGACGCGTCACCTGATGTTAAGTGCACTGCGTCGCCCATAGGCACCAGCAATGCCAGGGACATTGTCAGTGCGTTGCCGGCCTTTAAGGTAGGAGTACGCTCTTTTCTTGAAGGTCCCTAAGTCGTAACTGTTTGGAAACACCGCATGAGGAAGTTCGTTCCATAAATTAGTTGTGCGCGGAAAGAAGCTTAATCGATTATTCTTTGTCCCATTTTTGTATTTAGATGAACATCCATCAAGGAACTTCCATCATTTTAAAATCGCTGTCTAGCTTATATTAGCGTTGTGAATCTACATCATATTGGTTCACATAGATAGCTAGAACCAGCAATCTTTTGTCTGGAATCGGAATGAGGAAGTAATATGCACTCGAAGGAATGTTCACGATTTGTGTGTCAAAGCATACCATCTGACTTTGACTGAATATTTTTGTTATTGGACATCATGTTTTGTGTTAAGTATTCTATTGTTTTTATAGCATAAACTCATTTTCTTTAGATGTTTTAATTGCAATGGACAAGGAATTAAGTTTAATTATGCCTTTTACTTCTTGGATATTCTGCAATGAAAATACAAGGGATTTAATAACGCCTTTGTTAGCTTCATTGTCTATCTTTCTATGTGTGTGGATATTTTTTTAATCATGTTGTAGAAAATATAACTTTGGTTAATATCGTTAGCACTTAAATGATATTATAATTTCAATGAACCTTTGTTTGCAAGGTGGCAAGATTGCTTTGGCCGCCCTAGTGAAAAGTTTTGAAGAACGTTATTCTTGTACTTATATTATGGTAATGAATATAACAGTACATAAAACTGGTGTCTCTTAAGCTAGGTATTGTAACAACTTACAATCGTTGGGAGTGTTGTTACGAAGAAATTTTAGTCAATTCTAATTTATATAAAACTAGGTTTCCGCTCGCGGCTTCGCAAAGAAAAACCCGCATAGTTCCCGTTCCCGTGGGATTTCCGGGATTACGTCATTCTCCCGGGATAAAAAGTAGCCTATGTCCTTTCTCGGGTATCAAAATATTTCCATACCAAATTTCATGAAAATTGGTTCAGTAGTTTAGGCGTGATTGAGTAACAGACAGACAGACAGAGTTACTTTCGCATTTATAATATTAGTATAGATTTTACGCATAGACTAGTATATGTATGGTCAGGTTATTCACTAAACCACATGGAACTTAAGTGGGTACCGACTTAATAGGATTAGCCGAAGTCACAACAGTTACACTTTAGCACTTAGCGCTATTTCGGTAAGTGCTCAGTGGAATTATTTACGAGAATTTGCTGGAACATTCTGGAATTCCAATACTATTTTTGTAACATTTTTAAACGCCGATAACGCCAGGATTACGCGAATTATCTGGTATTTTTTAAATAAATTGTCGTCGTTTTATCCTGGATTCGTAGAATATTTGTGCTGTTTTATAAATAGACTATCTTTTGGAAATTTATCATGAAATAAATTAGTCATTTTATTTATTTTAGGGCTTCGTATACCTTATCAAAATGTCAAATTTTCACAAAAGATAAGCCTTTCAAAAAATGTATCAAAGAAAATTGTTTACAAAAATTCCCCCAGGAAGCTAGCTAGAATGCTTTAAAAAATTTCTTAATTTAGGGAAAAATCTGCTGCAGGGAAAGGTAAGTACAGTTCGCGATTATAATAAGGAAGGCTTAATTAACTCTTCCTTAGTATTCCGTGTAGTGTAAACGAGCGTTTTTGTGGGAGCAATAGTATAAGTGTTTTGTTAAATATTTCAACAGGAGTCATGATAATATTATACGTAATTACTACTTAATGGAAAATCCCGGCAAGAATAATGGATGAAGTAATTTATAAAAAAAATTTCGATGGAATTCATCGGGCAAAATTGTTAATATGAGTAGATATAACGTAAATAATTTTAATATTCTTTGTTTTGTTTTTGTTATCCCACAACATTTTGTTTATTTTCTTACACTGACTCTGCTTTGTGGATAATGCACAGAAGGTTGAATTATTGAGAAATTGTTAGTATCACTTTTATTCATATACTAATTGTAGTGTAAAGGAAAATTTTGTTATCATTATTTAATTCAAAGAAAGAAGCGTTTCAACCGCCCGTCTACAATTACAAACAAAACTTCCGTCGCCGCTCACGAGCGCTCCATTCTGTTCCAGCCCTTTGACACTCGACTTTATTATTTGGAAAAAAATTAAGAAGAGAATTTTTTCCACAATCCCCGTATTATTTTAGCTGAAGATCGTCCGTCAATGTTTCTGTGAAATTCGTTTTAAAGATGTTTGGATAATTTTTTAGGTCATATTGAGCCTAAATTCGGAAAAATTTAATTGAAATTAATATTCATTCTTGGCTAATGGTACTATTTGATATGCCGTTTGATACTGTTTCGTGAAGATGGCTTAATAGTTAATGGTGTAGTTATCAGAGAGTTGGTTTGATGTAACTACTGGACAAATATTCTGTGACTATTGTCTGCTTCTAGTGTAATAGATGTGTATTAGGTAAATTATGTATCTATTTAGGAAAAAAGTAATGGCGTTAAATATACACATAGTGCTTATAGAATAAAACTCAATACATATAACAGGAAAAGATGAATATGTTAAAATTTAGCTCAAAGATATCAAAAATACATATATTTGAAGTTTGAATTGAGCAACACATGCATCTACTGTATAGGTACTGCACGAGAGGATTCGATACACAAAATCAACAAACAAAAACTCGTATATTTAGACTTAGACCTAGACTTCTTTCAGAATCGTCAAGAAAAAATACCGGTTCGGAAAGCAGTTTCTACAGAATGGAGCCAGCAAGAAACTCTACAGTTGTTCTTTTGGTTCATAAGAAGATGCTGTTGATATCTAATTATCTACCCTTTTTATTAAACAACGTTCTCTACATCTAATATCTAATATATTATATATTATAAAGGCGAAAGTTTGTAAGGATGTATGGATGTATGGATGTTTGTTACTCTTTCATGTAAAAACTACTGAACCGATTACAATGAAATTTAGCACACATATAGAGGGTAACTTGGATTAACACATAGGATAGTTTTTATCCCGGAAATCCCACGGGAACGGGAACTATGCGGGTTTTCCTTTGCAAACGCGGGCGAAGCCGCGAGCGGAAATCTAGTATACCTACATATAATATTATGAATACAATAGCTTTAATTGAGAAGTTATTCCAACAAGCCATCAAAGGAATTCGAGCGTATAAACCGAAAACATGCAGTTAATTTAAAACTGGGCACTTTCAAAGGATTTAATGGAGTTTAATTATACAAATTAATGACATTAATTGTTCCCTTGCCACGGTGGATGATGGCACATTATCATAATTATTATTATTTCCGCACGAACGACCATGTTCTAGCTGATAACTGAAACAATTGAGTGTGAAAATTGTTGCCTTTAATGTTATAATAGTTACTTTTTAGGGTTCCGTACCTCAAAAGGAAAAAACGGAACCCTTATAGGATCACTTTGTTGTCCGTCTGTCCGTCCGTCCGTCCGTCCGTCTGTCAAGACCCTTTTTCTCAGGAACGCGTGGAGGTATGAAGCTGAAATTTATATCAATTACTCAGGTCTACTGTCCCTTGAAGCTGTGAAAAAATCAAACTTCTAAGCCAACGCAATCAAAAGATACAGCCGTTTATGCCGCAAATTTTCGACACTTGCAAGGGAATCAAAACCTACAGGGTGCTTCCCTTGAGCTCAGAATCTTGAAATTTGATACGAAGCAACGTCTTATAGCATAGATAAAGGAAAAATTACGAAAACCATAAATTTTTAGTTACATCACATAATATATTTTTTTTTAATAATTTTAAACTTACTACCCATTTCCTCATAAACGAGTAGAGGTATTAAATTGAAATTCATACCAAATACTCAAGTCTATAATACCTTTAAGCTGTAACAAAATCAAACTTCTATGTCAACGCAATCAAAAGAAACAGCAATTTAAGCTGCATATTTTGAAACTCGCAAGTACTCGCAAGGGAATCAAAACCTAAAGGGTACTTCCAGTTTTATAACACACATAAAGGAAAAATTCCGAAAACCTTAAATTTTTAGTTACATTACAAAATATATATTTATTTTTTAATAAATATAAACTTATTACTCTTTTCCTCATGAACGCGTAGAGCTATAAAGTTGAAATTCATATCAAATACTTAGATCTAGTTGCCTTTAACCCGTGAAAAAAAAATTGCAGGTTTGTACGGAACCCTCGGTGCGCGAGTCCGACTCGCACTTGGCCGGTTTTTTTATTGTATACCATTGGTCAAAAATATACTTGAATTTCAGTACCCCTTGATGGGAATGGCTGTATTGAGCAGAAATACATTTACGGTCGAGTATACAGGATTGGTCTAGTATATCCAGACATACTGGAACTATTTCTGGGTTCCACCAGGTATTGAACTCAGTATTTTCATTGTGTCCCTTCGTCCAGCATACTCACCATGGAATCCTGATATTTCATGAATGTCAAAAAACTGTTCTGAAATAGTGCTAAATAGTGCCCAAAGGAAAAAAATAGTGCTCTTGTACTTGCGAAGTTATAGCCATAGTTTTGTTGTGAGTGGGTATTGTGAGTGGGTATTGTATTGAATTTTTTCGTTGAATATGACACTGTACACTTAAAATTAAGGACATGCTTAAGAAGTTTTAAAAATGGGTAGAGATTGTCTAATCTAAAAATGAACGCCCCTCCACTGTGTTTACGCTCACATTCAAAGTACGTGTATAGACGCAATACACACAAACTATTTTTTTCCTTTGGGCACAAGAGCACTATTTTTTTCCTTTGGGCACTATTTAGCACTATTTCAGAACAGTTTTTTGACATTCATGAAATATCAGGAATCCATGGTGAGTATGCTGGACGAAGGGACACTTTTCATTACTAATTGTAAAGTTTAAAGTACTTTCACATTAGCAAGGATGCAATTATCGGTATACTAGCTATAACATTGATTCTTGAAGTCTGCGAAGAATGAAGATGCCTAATTAATATCCCTCTAAAACGAATGACTCTGTCTGAATCAATACAAAGCAATTTCACACATAACATTATTCCCAAATACTTTCTCTATTTACCTAATAACACCAGCAAATTGCCGCCAATTGTCCCTACACCCATAAAAATAGTAAGACAATATGGTGCGAAACATCGGGATTCAAGAGTCGTCTTCGAGGCAAACGCTAGACATTCCGCTATGAATTATTCATGCTCACTGTTTGCTATGAGCTAGTGCTTTGATAAGGGATATGAATAGAACACGATGTACCGGCCAGTGGTCGGATATGGTAAATATTGGTATGAATGTTAGATAAAAACAGTATAAAAAGAGGAGTGTTTTACGTCTGTTTCTATGAAAATAATATGGTATGTGACTTCCTTCAATGTAATATCTGTAGGTATATAAAATTTAGTTCAGATCGAATCAGTTTGAATTGTATACATCCATCTATTCAACCTCACAAACTTTTCTATTTATAATATACACCCTGTGCTCCTGTTGGTCTTAGCGTGATGATATAATATAGCCTATAGCCTTCCTCGATAAATGAGCTATCTAACACCGAAATAATTTTTCAAATAGGACCAGTAAGTAGTTCCTGAGATTAGCGCTTACAATCAAACGATCAAACTCTTCAGCTTTATAATATTAAGTATAGGTTAGTAGTATAGACCAGCCATCCAGAAGAGAGTGAAGGAAGATGGAGGAGCTGATTTTGCCAGGATTGGGAAAAGAGACCGTGCTGTTGGTATCCTTTTTGTGTGTCTGAATAAAGGTTTATATTATTATAGTAGGATAGAATAAGATTTTATACACTTTAGTCTGTATTAGCAAGTAATATTTCACCGCTAATGTGTCGTACATTTTAATTACTTAGACACAAGGATGGAAAATTCATTGGCTATAAAAGCGTGGCTCTTAGGGGTACGTTTAATGAACAATTTGCCTTAATTCAGCAACACATGCATCTACTGTATAGGTACTGCACGAGACTTAGATCATTTGATGATCTAAGGCACGAGAGGATTCGATACACAAAATCAACAAACAAAAACTCGTATATTTAGACTTAGACCTAGATTTCTTTCAGAAGCGTCAAGAAAAAATACCGGTTCGGAAAGCAGTTTCTATAGAGTGGAGCCAGCAAGAAACTCTACAGTTGTTCTTTTGGTTCATAAGAAGATGCTGTTGATATCTAATTATCTACCCTTTTTATTAAACAACGTTCTCTACATCTAATATCTAATATATATTATAAAGGCGAAAGTTTGTAAGGATGTATGGATGTATGGATGTTTGTTACTCTTTCACGTAAAAACTACTGAACCGATTACAATGAAATTTAGCACACATTTAGAGGGTAACTTGGATTAACACATAGGATAGATAGTTATTTTAAATAATTAGATAGTTATATGTATCTAATAAGGAAAGTGTAATGAAATATGAATTAGAATATCAATAAATGGGATGATATTCCGGTAACAAAAAGGTATTATTATATTATGTGTTATTTTAAATATTTTCTTATTATTACCAATTTTTCTAATACTTTAAGTTTGTATATGTCAAATTTGAATTTTTAAAGTGAAACTTCTTTAAATCGGGGTTGGAAAAAATTGTTGTGTAACATTTTTTCGTTACGCGTGACATTTTTCCGTTACGCGCCACCTTTTTCTTATTCCTACCACGCGTGATTCGACGTATTTCTGTTAAGTTGCTTAAAGTAAATTATTTTTTGAAAAATAAGGTCATAAAGAAGTTTCACTTTTTACGTATGTCCTACACTAGTACACGCACACATTTTTTACATCCTACGCTTTATAATATTTGCGCCCTCTTCTGTTGATAAAACAATAATGGTTGAAATATCTTTTATTTTTGCATCGTTCCAGTATTTCCTGGAAAACAACGATTACATTTAATAATAAGTGCTCTAAACAGCTTCCTAGCTACATAATTGGAACGTCAAAGGGTGAATATAATGCCATAAATACATAAGCTATGCATATTAACACTAACAAATTATACTCTTGTTATTGGCGAACCACGGTCTACTGTTATGCAAATGGCTATGAAAATTTGCGCTTAAATACCCTTTATTTTCATTGTGTTTCAATATTACGGTGAACGGATTTGATTAAAGCATCAGTTTATATTCTTGGTACTAAATAACGTATCATTAGTTAAATCCATGATTTAAAACAGATAAGAGTGCCGCTGATCAACGCTATAATAGGTACTTATTAGTAGTTATAACCTCGTAGTTACACAGGTTTATAATATGGGTATCAGTAAAGTAATATTACTTTACTATTATAATATTATAATCATGTCCTAGTTAGGGCAAATATCACGTATTAATAAAAAAAAAATACGTGTGGCACTCGAGGACTGCCGCGGTAAAGCTATTGCATAGCGTCGCATCGCTGCAGCTGTGCCGGTTGGAGTGTTAGGTTTTTTCGTTACGGGATTTTTACATTCGGTCGCCGCGCTCAAAGCCTGAGATAAAAGCTATGCAATAGCTTCATAAATAATTAAAACAAATAATTGTCAAAAAGAAGAAACAATAAAATTAAATCTTATATTACACACGTCTACACAACACTACATTTTATATACTTATGAATATTAACTTCCTAATTATTTGTATTATTCGTAAAGTTTATGTAACAAAACATAACCTGCTGAGAATTACTGTCCAATAACATACCTAGTTGGAATTTGTTAACGGAGTGTAAGTAAGGCTTGCCACCACATAAAAAATACACAGGCTTTCGAGGCATTTTTGTGAAAGAAACTGATGAAATTTTTTGTCATAGATGCAGTTTGATTAAAACACAATATATATAGTGTATGTATAGTTGTAGCGTAGGTATATTATGATATACAAATAGTAAGTATTGCGTAGGCAAAAGAACTATGCAATGCAATTATAATTAATAAGTATCTATAGTTAAAAGAATACACTGAAAATAAACGTTTAAACTCATGAATTCTCACCGATCCTTGATAAATGTACAGTTTCAATTAAATCTGTCCATTAAAAATCGGTCAAAACGAGTCTAAACGGTAACATGCCTGTTCTTCAAATGAGTGTTTATTTACTGTATATATTTGTTTATTTACTGTATATTTTTGTTTATTTACTGTATATTTTTATTTTTTATCATTACAATCAATCCCTATTCCCCATAAAGCGGAGTTATACATCTATCGAATGGTAAATCCCACCCGTAAATTGTTTTAAGCGGCAATTAAGAAGCAATTATGGGCCTAACGGAAATATAATGGCTATTAACTGTATTGTGGATAATAAATACATTATGTCAATATAACATTTGTGTAAATCTGTATTGGTGTTTATTACAGGGTTTATTTGCCAAGTCAATTGCTTTTTGTAAAAACTCTAGATCAAGTTGATATAAAGCTTGTAAGAGCAACTTAGATTATAAGCAAAAAGCAGAATATATTACACTAGCTTACCGCCCGCGGCTTCGCCCGCTTTGTCTCAAACCTAATAAATTATACACTTAAACCTTCCTATTGAATCACTCTATGTATTAAAAAAACCACATCAAAATCCGTTTCGTAGTTTTAAAGATTTAAGCATACAAAGGGACATAGGGACAGAAAAAGCGACTTTGTTTTATACTATGTAGTGATATGATAATTATATTTTTCATCCTAATAATATAAACCAATGTTTAGTTGTTTGAATACAATAATCTCAGGAACTACTGATCAAATTGTTATTATCATTTTCCGATTTGAAAAATTCTTTCAGTGTTACAGAGTCAATTTATGAAGAAAGGGTAGGCTGGCAATAGGGTAAAATCGCAGAGCACAGCTACTATCACACACAGTAGAAAATCTATACTAATATTATAAAGCTGAAGAGTTTGTTTGTTTATTTGAAAGCGCTAATCTCAGGAACTACTGGTCCGATTTGAAAAATTCTTTCGGTGTTAGATAGCCCATTCATTGAGGCTATATTACCTATATCATCACGCTGAGACCAACATGAGAGGAGCCATGCGGGTGAAACCGCGGAGCGCAGCTAGTTAATAATAAATAACAAAGATCACTTATGAAGGCACAATGAATATCACATACAATAAACTTTAAGAATATATTTAAAAATCCACCCGTTGCGATCGCAATTAACGTTCGCTTTAACGACCGCCGTAAATTTTAATTGCCTCAACAATTATTTATTTTATCCACTTTATTATTCCATTGTTTTTATCCACAAATGAATTTCGGCTTCGCGGATATTGGATAAAGTTGGAGAGTTCTAAACAAAGGGTGTTAATTAGGGGTTTGTTTTTCGAATTTGACGGTAGGTAAAGATTTCTTGTGTACGGTAGTCATGCGAAAAATTGGTGTTGAGATTTGTTAATAACCTGTCTAATGGAGATGAAATTAATTATACTAGATTCGGTGTAAATGTCCTTATTTTTATTTTGTGTCTATTTTCGTTCTGTTTTATTAAAGTTTTCAACATTTAATAAAGCTGTAGCGTGTAAATAACGTCTTAGTTACGTAGTAACTATTAAGTAATCTCTGGTCTTAGGTTTATTCCTGGAGGAAATAACAAGTCTGTGGCACAATGGGCTAATCATCAATCATGTTTATTCTAATGAAACTCTATTGCTTAAAGTAGGTAGGTACTGCTGATGTTCAGATTTTATTTCCTAAAGATTATTAATATCCAGATTTATTCAGAAAAATGTATTATCTTTAATGGTTTGTAAATTAAGTTTAGAAAGCTCTAGAAAAACAAAACATTTCCATAGAGCGCAGCCGTAATTATCTTTACAGGTTTTATGTATTTTCCTTTTCAATTGAGATTTATTAAAGGCTTGTGTAGTCTATTCAGCTGATATAATAGATATGGACTTGATAAGGGATAAATAGAAATGAAGGGTTAATTGTAAAGGATAGTGTATCTCGACATATTGATGGATTAATATTATGTTCTATATGTAGTGACTTAATAGTGATTTTGGCGCAGAGGTTTGTTTGCGATCCTTGTTGATTAGAAGATTTAATAATTATTTTAAACTAGAGGTCCGCCCCGGCTTCGCCCGTGGTACATATTTCGCAATAAAAGGTAGCCTATGTCCTTTCTCGGGTATCAAAATATCTCCATACCAAATTTCATGCAAATTGGTTCAGTAGTTTAGGCGTGATTGAGTAACAGACAGACAGACAGAGTTACTTTCGCATTATTTTATAATATTAGTATGGATTGTCATACGTAAATTAATTATGTAAGAAAGGATGATTTGGAAAGAGACTAGCCTAGCTATGTCCTGTTTAAATGTCTGAAGCTTTTTTTACTTACGGCCATCTTTCGGATATGAGGATATAGACAGTTTGTACATATATAGTACACGTATATAGGTTTAAATGCATGAAGAATTTTTCACAAACACTACAATTATTTATTGCCTAATCACCGTGGAAATATACCGTAAAACATATTATAATTTGCTGGATCCTTGAATTCTGATGCTATCTAAATTAAACTACCTAAGTAGAGTATATTTTATAAGCAATTTTCACTATTTTACCTAACAAGATTTCTTGACACATACACAGATATACAATGAAACCTCACGTTATAGACTGGGGTAGAAGCCTTTGAAAATAATGAAAAGATAAAAAAAATCGCAGTCGGATGAAACCCATTAGAAAAGGAGGGGAATATGATAAAAATGTAAGGAATAATAAATTACGGTCAATCCGAGTTCGGGAAGCGGGAGGGGGGAGCTTTTAAGAGAAAAAAATGGTTTCTCTCGATTTCCGACAAAACTACAAGTCCTATAGAAAAAAGTTCAATGGCAAAGTTGTAGGTAATTAAAAGTTCTACAACTTTTGTATTCACAATTTTTTCACATAACCTAAAAATTTAGGTGAAAAATTCAAAAAACCAAGTTTTTGGTCTTTTATTTCTATCTACTTCAAAATTTATTTTTTTTCTACGAAATTTGGTGGAAACTTACTTTATTATGTCCCAAATACACTGTAATTTATTTGGTTGAAAATATTTATTTTTTCGCCTTATTTTGAATTAATACCAAAAAAACAACCTAATTTTCAATCGAAAAGTCACCCGTCAAAATATCAGCTTTTTTCAAAAACTTGGGGTGCCTTTTATTCATTGAAATCTCTACTTTCATAT
>CAJQZN010035755.1:0-18941 GCA_907164685.1 Colias eurytheme | reverse complement strand
AAATGTGCGACGAAACTCGAAAGTGTGTGCCTCGGTGCATATAATGATAAATGTATAAGTATAACCCGTGACATTAAAGAATATCATTACAAATGACCATCTAAAGCGTGCTGTCTCGCTTGCCATTTTGTATTTTTATTCTTCAATGAGTCAGGCGAGAATAAATAAATAAAATAAATATTATGACGTTATACATATAAATTAAATCGACTCTAGTCTCGTGCATATATTGGAAAATTTTCTCACCACATAGATGATATAGTATAATGAGGGTATATGGTTGTCTAGAAAAATTAACAGATTTCAGTTTTTGAATAATTCTTTACCGAATAATCTAGAAGTGTTTTTAATATAATACATATACATACGTGAAATAATATAGGTAATTCAACTAGAAGAGGTATAGAATCTATGACAGTATAATAATTACGTTAATAAATTATGTTTACCTTTACATTTATTTGTATTTTTATCCAATATTGCTTTAGTTGATATAATGTTGCCATACCTGAAACATTAAAAAGACCATTTAAATACTGAAAAAAAAAATTGAAATGATAGCTGAGGATCCCACATAATTAACTGACTGATAAAATGTTTCGTAAGGGACATTAAACGACACTTAAAGATGACACTTACATTTGGCACATTTGTACAAGATCCTTGTCAGTGGTGTTTTGGTTAAGGCCTCGAATGTAGAGGTTCGTACGGCTCAGTTGTTCACCAGAGGCACCCGTGGTAGACGTGGAAGACGCCGGCGGTGGCGGTGCGGTGCTCAGGCTGGTTGACCGCGTGCCACCGGCCGAATTTGACGAGGAACTAGACGCGGTGTTGGCGGGAGACGCGGCGGTTGGCACGCGCGTGCCGCCCGCGCAACCGCTCGTCATCGTCGCACCCGTGTACTGCAAATATAAACCCTAAATTACGCTTTACGCCATGTGTTCATAATTACTTTGATAATAGTCAATAATATCTGTAAGTAGATCGTAATTAACGTTGAGGAATTAATATCAATAAACGTTATGACTTATGTATAACACGTGTTCAAGAAAACATTAAATTATTTTAAATTGATATATCATAGATCATATCATATCCTTTGTAAGAAACTTATAATTAAGTCGATGTAGAGTTACTGAAAGATGGATGATAGATGATGGATACATCATGACATACAGTAAACCGGAATTGCTCTACTATTACAGAGTATTATCAAACTACAGCCACTAATTTCTGTTTACATCAAAATGACGCTGCTCATACGCACGTGAGTCGAGCAAATGAGCAATTTCGTCGTATTCACACGCGTTTAAGTTCATGAAATGAGAATAACAAGGGTTGGGCGACTTCATTGAAAATAACTGCTCTCCTAGAGGCGCGTTAAGACGCACGCCATTAGTTATTCAGCCGGGTATAATGAATAGGGAGGGTTGTAGGGATGTCACCTGATGAAATATCGCCTAAGTTATGAGTACCCGTTCGTTGTATGGGGAATATGTTGGGATAGGTTATGGTTACGAACAGATTGTGATCTTTAGTAATACGAAAATAACCTTATGTTTTTATTTATTTTTGTTGGATAATAACAATAACAATCACTGCTATTCTTTCGTGCAACATATTTGTATTATGTAACTACCGATTTCGTTGGCATTCTTGATATTAATTTATCTTATTCACACTGACACCCGTAACGTTGAATATAATACATTTTAAAAAGGAGAATATCGAACAAATAAAACACGAAAAGGTGTGAAACTACGTCCGTTGTTATCGAGTGAAACGATATCCCCTTACAAGATTGATGAACGATAAGTCGTAAGAACGTAATTCAATGTCAGTAGGTATTCACATACATTTAAATATGTAATGCAATTTTGTACAAAACGTTCAGATATACGATTGTAAGTAAATTTATCTGAAAGGTCACCTTTTTCATTTTATCAACAATGATCTTCTAGTAGTGCGTCTTTCAATTTAACTTTATTTGTTTACTTTTGTCATTGTTTCATGTTAAAGAAAAAAAAATGTATTGTGTGTACCTATTTGTTTAATAGTGAGGAAGACACGTTATATATATATATATATTGGTTTTATGTTCCGACTTTATATTTTATGTAAAAGTACGAACATACGAAAAAATTCATTTTATCCCATTTTTCGCTGCATTTTTAACGCTGCCAACCCTACCAGGTAATGAACGCATGCCGATTCTAAGCACGCCCTTAATCGACAGGTCGTATGGACCAGGAGCCAACGGTATGGGCCTCGTTTGGACAGTTACCTTGCACGGACTACCTACAGGAAGCTACGCTTGGGAGGTCACGTTGTTAAGCTGTGACTTACTGATTGTTCGTTTTAATGTGTGATTTAGAATGTTCTGACAAATTAGGTAGGTAGAGTATGGTAAGTTTAAGCTGGTTTTATCGATACTGGTTTTGAAGAGAATGTAGAGTAAACAGAAATTAACTTATATGATAAATCTATTGAAAATGGATATTTAATTTAAAACTATTACATTGTGTGTACTTTTAATGTCTACGTAGGTTCTCTAATTTGAGGAAAGAGGAATTTTCAAAAATATTTAAAATATATCTAAAATGTTCTCAATAAGTAGCTTCCTTCCACAAAAATAGGATATGAAATGATTATTTTTTATTTTATACATATAACACCGAACGTAATATTACTTGAATAATGATATATAATTGCTTACAAATAAATCGTCGCTTTTCATTCTTGTTTATTTTATTCCTGTCCAATGAATTTTACGATGAAATTCCACCCACGGAATAAATACTAATTACAGAGTAAACAATACTCAGTAAGTGTCCAGTAAACGTAGCATAAAATAAATCGTCAAAAACGTCGTCAAAAACTAAAGGCCTATAAAATAATACAAATCAACAGTTCAAAGTCCATTATGAGACGTCTGTATTTCAAATTACCCTATGCATTAATGCTATTTGCATAAAGTTTACATATTAATTGTATGTTTTATCAAAACGTGCGTGGTTTGCGCACAAAATTAGATGTATGTAAGAATTCTATATTAAGTGAACAATACGATGTTTATGCTTTAACTGAAACTTTTTTAAATAGTAGTGTGTGTGACTCAGAGTTGTTTCCAAACGATTATGTTGTATTGCGTAAAGATCGGTGTAATGATTCAGGTTGGGGTGGTGTATTGTTAGCTATTCGAAATTGTTATAATATAAAAAATATTTGTGTTAAAAATTACATAAGTAGTTGTACTGATTGTCTCGAAATTACAGTAGCCACGGTAAAACGCAATGGCATTAAAATGTTATTGTGTGTGTTGTATATACCACCTGGTTCTAATGAGGACATTTATTATGATATTTTTAAAATATTAGAAGAATTAAGTACACGTTTCTCATCATATAAAATTGTAATATTTGGCGATTTTAACTTAAATTCAGCATCAAAAAATGTTATTTATAAATATAATAATATGATTTCCTTCAGTAAGTTGCATCAGTATAATACTATTAAGAATAAGATGGGTGGAATTCTTGACCTTGTATTAAGTAATGCCAGTAGCAGGGAATTACAGGTAAGTAGTGACACACCACCACTTGTCCCCATTGACAGTTATCATCCGTCTTTGTTGGTGAAATTAGCATATTTAAGGACTTACAATATAAACGATTCATGTGTACCGTCTGGTAGTAAATTAAATGAATGGAATTTCCGTAAAGCAGATTATAATGAATTATATGCGTGCATACAATCATTGCGTTGGGATGACGTTTATTCCTGTACTAGTGTAAATAGTGCCGTAGATAGATTGTACACACAATTATTTAATTGTTTCAATAAATGCGTCCCAAAAAAGAGACATGCTATGAATAGTTCACGATATACTTATCCGACGTGGTTCACTACGGAAGTTGTTACTAATATAAAAATTAAATATTTTAATTTAAAAAAATATAAGCAGTTTGGTCTACAGTATAACCTTGAAATGTTTAAATACTATAGAAGTAAAGTAAAAATACTTATCAATCAGGCTTATCAGAACCATATAAAAAAAATTGAAACCAACATTAAAGACGATCCCAAGAAATTCTGGGCATTTGTAAAGGAGCAGCGGTCATCTAGTAAGTTGCGTATCGAATATGACTATGATGGTGTTAAAGTAAGTGGTATTGACGCCGCAAATGCATTCGCTAAATATTTTCAATCAGTATTTTTAAATGAAAAACCAAAACTTGATTATAAGGAGGCTTCGCTTGTATCCGGCGTCGCTTCATCACGTATTTCTATAGATTACATTTCAAAATCTGATATAAAGCTTGCAATTCGGCGCCTTAAACCGCATTCGGCAGCAGGTCCGGATAATATACCGCCGTTCATTATTAAAGACTGTATATCAATTTTTATTGAACCTCTTCACTACATATTTAATTTGTCTCTCCAAACAGATACGTATCCTACCGTATGGAAAACTTCGCGTGTTACACCGGTTCCAAAGAGTGGCTCCAAAGTGAGCATTGAGAACTATAGACCTATCGCGGTGCTATCTACCTTTGCTAAACTACTAGAAATTATTTTAAATAATCACGTCTCACAACAAATAAGTTCTCGATTATCGGATTGTCAGCACGGTTTTCGTGCCCGTAGATCAACATCAACAAATTTAATTAATTTCGTCGACTACGCTTCTAAAAACTTAGATCGGAGAAAACAAATCGATGTCAGTTATTTCGACTTTAAAAAAGCGTTCGATCGCGTAGATAATGACGTCCTTTTGCGCAAATTTTCTATGATTGGTTTCACTCCCAGGCTGGTAAAATATTTTGCAGACTACCTCCGGGATCGTTTTCAATTTGTACAACTTGGTAGTTATCGTTCAGATCCATATGCCATCAATTCTGGTATCAGTCAAGGCAGTACCCTCGGACCTACTCAATTTCTGGTAATGATTAACGATCTTCCAGATGTTATTAGTTCTTCCCAGTGTCTTATGTTTGCCGACGATCTAAAATTATATTTGGCTGTAGGAAGTATTGAAGATTGTCAGGCATTACAAAACGATATAAATAGCGTCTGCGAATGGAGTAAAATGAACCGTTTAGATCTTAATGAGGCAAAATGTAAAGTAATGACTTTTACTAGGAGTAAATCTCCACATCTCTATGACTATAAAGTTTTGGATAAGATTGTAGCTAGAGAGAATTCGATTCGTGATTTAGGCGTATTATTCGATCGTTCCTTAAGTTTTAATGACCACATAATTGATTTATGCCATAATGCATATAAAGCCCTTGGATTTATTTTTAGGCAGACTGCTCGTTTTAATGACAAAACTGTTATCACTAGCCTTTATTATGCGTTTGTACGTAGTAAGCTTGAATATAACGCTATCGTGTGGAGCCCGCATGAAAAAATTTACACGTTAATGATTGAAAAAATTCAACGTAAGTTCTCAAGATGCCTTTTCCGGAAGATGTATGGATATTATCCCTACTTATATCCATCCTTGTACGTTACGGGGATGGTTGGAATGGATACACTCGAGCTACGACGCGAGCGCGCGCTTATGGTTCATTATTATCTGCTGTTAAATAGCAAAATTGACAATCCCGTGGCACTGGGGGCCTGTGGTGTGTGGGCACCGAGCTGCTCCGTGCAGTGGCGCTCGCGTCCGCTGTTCGCGGAGAGCCTGCTCCGGACGCGAGCCGCTTGGAGTGCACCCACCCATCATGCACTCAATTTGTTAAATAAATTTTTACGTGCTAAATCTGAAGTGGACCTATTTAATGTTAATATTGTATCGTTTGTCTCTAATTGTACCTTATTTTTAAGTCAGACTTTGTAATAATTGTTATCTTTGTGCGTTTTGGTATGTTTTGTACTGTAAGTCAAAGATGTATAAATAAATAAATAAAATAAAAAAAAAAATTAAACGCATAAAGTACGCGTGTCGGTACATGTAAGAGATAACTTGCTGGCAAATTGTTACTTAAGAGTTATGAGTAACTTATACGAGAATTAAACTGAGTGTAATTACTTTCAGTGTATATTTGGCTTTAGTTCCAAATTGATGATAATTGCGCGTGCTACGGAACAATGTATGGAGCTTGACGTTTGGCATTTGATTGTATAGAACGGATTATTATATGTTTTATATTTTTCTATATTAGTATATAATATTTTCTTGTCACAACTTTAGTATACTCCTCCGAAACAGCTGGACCGATTCTCATGAAATTTTGTTAATTGGGTAGATCTGAGAATCGGCCAACATCTATTTTCCCCGTGTCAAGAGTACGCTAGAACAACGTTTGCCAGGACAGCTGTCCCTGACAAGACTAGCTAGTCTTATTATGTGATGTTCTGAACTCTTTTGATCTATGAGCAATATTTTTATCAATAGCCAATAGGCAATAGGTACTATGTCCAATAAGAATGGTAGTTGGACAATTATGTCCCAATGAATTGATCAATTACAATGAGTAAATAAAAAGTTCAAACGGAATTCGTCGTTATCGATAATGGCATGATAAATATATGTAAACGAATGGAATATATTATATTCCGAAAAAAATGTATGAATAGAATTCCATCAATTGGTTTCTATAGGTAAATCATAGGTAATGGCACAATACTTTTCTACACTAATATTATAAAGAGGAAAACTTTGTTTGTTTGTTTGTTTGTTTGATTGAATTAGTTTTGAATTAGTTTATGAGCCTATTCATTAGAATAGGCTCATAAACTACTGGACCGATTTTAAAAATTCTTTCACCATTCTAAAGCTACATTATCCACGAGTAACATAGGCTAGGTTTTATCCCGGAAATCCCACGGGAACGGGAACTATGCGGGTTTTTCTTTGAAAACGCGGGCGAAGCCGCAGGCGGAAAGCTAGTTTCTTATAAAATCTCTCATATTCTTTTTAGTATATGTATAAATAAAAACGTTTTAAATCAACACGGTCCCACATTAATAACGCTCCTTATTTTCCAAAATTAAATTGAAACTTCATCAAATACTTTATTAGAAATATTAAAAGGTAGCTTTCAATAGCGAGTCTGTTGGGAAATCTTTGAGAGCAATTCTTTTACCAAAGCATTCACATTCTTTTAAATGAAAATGTTTCAAATACAGAGGGAATGATTGAGTCACGGGTCTCTAAACGATAACACGTATATAATTTCAAGGTATATTTTTGCTTTGTCATGTGGTTATTAATAAAACATCCTTTATATCCCAAGTTTACGGAAAATGTTACAGAAGAAAATATTTTGGTCTGTAAATTCGACTCTCTATAGATATTTTATATTCTCAATGGAATGGAGTATTCGATATTTCGATTGATGATTGTCAAATTAATTGTTTTATTCAAATAATATTAATAAGGGCCGATTTTTCAATGCTTGGATGAAACTTATCCGTCCAATAAAGTATTACACGATAATATTAAAATGTCACGTAAACTGTCAAATACGGGCAATAAGAATACGTTTTTAAAATGGTAGTTTTATACATTATTCGACGACATTTCGACGAATAAGTTTTATCCAAGCATTGAAAAATCGGCCCTAAATCTGAAATTATTGTAATTCGACTTGATAAAAATCGTTGAATTTAGAGTAACAAAACC
Organism: Colias eurytheme; assembly: GCA_907164685.1. NCBI lineage: Eukaryota > Metazoa > Arthropoda > Insecta > Lepidoptera > Pieridae > Colias > Colias eurytheme. The sequence goes on along the minus strand of CAJQZN010035755.1, from coordinate 11,308 downwards.
ATTTATTATATTTTATAGGTTTTAGATAATTTGTTGCATATAAACAGTTTGAGAGTAACGCTAATCTCCTAGTAAATAAAGAGTTAGCCTTTTTAAAAAATCAATCATATTCAGAATGAAGTCTCAAAAGAAACTCGAGTACCTAGCCTTCCAAATTAAAAATGCACTCAACAAAATCTCTTATCGGAAAAGCACAGCGCTCCGTAGCAATTACCTATCTAGAGTTTAAAATAATTAAACGGAAAGAGGCAAGCCGTCTCAAGAGCACTAATATTTCAAATTGGCCAGACCACATCAGTCACATTCGTAATTTAATTTCTTCAATATTACTCAAGAAGTTGGAGTTGCCATTGGACAGGTTCATTCCACTCGAGACACGCTTTCTCGAAATCGAATTTAAAAAGTTTAGCGACATCTCAAACTATAATGCTCCTGTTTCTAACCGTCAAGTGTGTTCTGAATTCTCTTTGTATTTTTCATGGTAAGTTTATGCTAACGATGGAAGTAGAAGTTCGTATTTGCATTACTTTACTTTCAGAAAGAAAATAAGAAGATTAAGCACAGAGAAAAAGTGGAAGAGACCTTTCATTAATTATAATATGTTGTGGTGGATAAATTTGTGAATATAAAGCAGTCGATACCTCAATATCAGACATGTCAATATCTCCATGTTCATCTAAATGCCAACGCTCAGTGATATTTTATTAAGCATTAATTGAATCACACCACTGAACATTAAAGTTGCAAGTAAAACCTATCCCGCCTACACTTACACACCTACACTTATTATATTGTTGCTCAAGTACTTTCAGCGCATGTATTTTCAAGACAAAAGCTGTATGACATCACAGTTATGACATTCAGAACGGATGAGAGCTCAATCAGACGCTCAGGTGACAGGCGACAGCACGCTTAGAGCCAGAACCAATTCTGACAAGTAATCAGTACTTCGCAAACACATCACAAACTTTTGACGATTCTATTTGAGGAGATATCAACGCGGAGTTCGCGGAAAATACTTTTTTCCTTCTCTACTTCAAATTACCATGGATCGGGAATAAATTGTGAATATTAACGACAGGATATTCCCGAGTTTTATAAGAAAGTTTTCGGTATAATGCGGAAAATTAAAATACAAAAAATATTTAAGAACTCCTGTATCTTTAATTTGATGAAATAAGATGAATGAGGAATTACTGAGATCAGGAAAGATGATATCTTTTTATTATACTATATTTTCAAATAACAGAAAAATTAGCTTCGCAAATTCACTAAGCGCGATTATAACTTATTATCAGGTTAATGATATTTTTTTTTTTTTTTTTTTTTGATGTCACAAATCTGCAATCAGTCAAACAACTATAAGCAGATCGGTTGAGTTTATTTGGACGATTGGACGAAGGTAAGGCCAGTGCCTTAGTTCGTCTTAATTAGGAAGCACATCAGCTCTCTTCAGTCTGTGTATACTTTTAGGCTGTAAAAGTATGTGTGATAATGGGTTTGGGTGTGATGTCAAACGATCTCTGTATTTAGCTGTATAGCGTTTTGCTTCATCAGTGACTGTGGGCATTTCCAGATATTCGTGGATTTCTGAATTGCGGGCGTACCATGGAGCAGCTGATATCGATCTTAGAATATTGTTCTGTGTTCTTTGAAGGCAGTTTATATTGGATTTGCTGGCCGATGACCACAACTGAATACCGTAAGTCCAAATCGGTTTAATCACCGAGCAGTAAACTCTCAGTTTATTGCTCAGGGATAGGGTCGATTGCCTCCCAAGAAGCCAAAGTAAGTTTCTGAATCGAAAATTTACTTCATTTCGCTTATTTTTTATGTGTTCCCTCCATGTCATCCTTCTGTCCAGATAGAACCCCAGGTATTTGACACAGGTTGATTGTGGTAAGGTGTTGTTACCTAATTTGGGCGCTGAGCAGTTCCCGCGTCGCAAGGTGAACGTTATGTGATGAGATTTTGGGACGCTAGCTTTAATACGCCACTTGTTAAGCCACTCATTTGTGTAATCGAGTTGAACTTGTAGTAAATTAGTCGCCTCCTCTGGGTTGGTGTTACAGGCGAGGAATGCTGCATCATCAGCATATGTTGCTACTGTTACATTAGGCAGCTGGGGAAGATCGCTAGTAAATATGTTATATAATGTAGGACCAAGAACCGATCCCTGGGGTACTCCGGCATAGCAGCTATGTAGAGCAGATCTGGCATCTCCATATTCATCCATACTCTAAACATTCTTTCACTGAGGTATGAGGCTAGTAAAGGATAGAAAGTATGCGGAATACTTTTTTTTATTTTGTATAGTAACCCTTTATGCCAGACTCGATCGAAAGCTTGTTGGATGTCTAGGAAAACAGCCGAACAATATTCTTTTTTCTCTAGACAGTGTCGCACAGTGTGGTAGACTCTATGTACTTGTTCTATGGTCGAGTGTTTCCTTCGAAAACCGAACTGGTGGTCAGGTATGACTTGGTCAGAATCTATAAATGGGCGTAACCGAGTAAGAGTAATCTTTTCCCATAATTTACTTAAGATCGGAGTTAGGCTAATCGGACGATGAGATGAGGCATCGTTGACTGGCTTTCCGGGTTTGTGTATCATAACTACTTCTGATATTTTCCAGATTGTAGGTACATGAGATGTTCTGAATATTGCATTAAAAAGAGATGTCAAAAAGACGATGCACTTTCTAGGAAGCTCTTTGATTACCTTTGGAGTAATCATGTCAAACCCAGGAGCCTTCTTTGAGTCCAAGTCGGTGATTTCTTTCAGTAGTTCCCGTGGAGAAGTCGGTTTTATTGGTAAAGATAATTGTAGATCTTGATTTAGAACACGATCTATTTCAGGGTCTTCAGGGTTTACTGCTTCATTAGGCTTAAACACTTCAGTGAGATAATTAGCGAAGGTCTCAGCTTTTTCTGCGTCTGTTCGAGCCCATGTGTTCCCGTTCCTAATTGGAGGAGAACACTGTTGGGGCTGAGGTAAGTTCTTGGTGGCCTGCCAGAGGGAGTGTATTCCATGAGCATTAGGTGACATTTTCTCTAGTCTTTGTTTGACGGAATCATTTGCAGTTACATGAAGGAGGTTTTTAAGATCCTTAATAGCTTTGTTTAGGAGTTTCTTATCTTCGCTATTACGGGAAAGCTGCCAAACTCTACGAAGGCGACGCTTTTCACTTATTTTTTCGCGTAATTCAAGTGGAATCAAAGTATTGCCATGTGACTCTTTCAATATAGGAGTGCTTATCCACGCTGCCACTTGAATCAAGTTTGTTATGTATAGAGATGCATTTTCTACGTCTTCAACAGTTTTAAGTGGAAGCTTGAGAATAATATTGTCCTCTAGATGTTTTCGGAAGCAGTTCCAGTCTGTTTCTGTTAATGATATGGCTGCTTTTAATATATGTACTAACATTTGCCAAAATAATTGTATAAAACCACAAATATCCTTCGGCAAAGCATATATGCCATGCAATCACCTTTAGGTACAACTTAAAATTACACCAAACTGACGCTGACACTGCTGCAGTGTTGCACCGAATAATTCAAAGCGTTTAACCCTTCCCGCAAGTAAAAAGGTTCTTTATTTTTGACTCAAACAAAATGAAGTATAGTGTTTTCGTAGGCTATTAACTAAGGGCCCTACAATACCCGAGTGCGGGGTGACAGGGCAGTCGTTTGTGCCCAAGGGTACATGAAGTACTCTCACAGCGTTTGAAGGATTTTATCACCGCTCACGGAGGGCGCAAGTCGCAAATGAAGACTAATTCATGTGTTAAAACGTCCCCGTGACTTAAGAGTTCATTTTGAGTGAACGTGGAGCGTGAAGAGTTATTTGGATTATAATTTAAGTCGATCCAACTAAGTCTTGTAATTGGGAAGACCTTGGCAGAATTGTTACAAGGAGTATCGCTAGTCTATTGCACTTGTAGTTCTTCATGATTTTTTATTTAAATTACCATAGACCAGTATGTGGCTTATGTATTATGATATGTTAGATACACGACTATTAACGTAACAGTAAAAAAAAAATACTTATCAAATTACTTACATCAATCATCATATTTTTTATTGTATCTTGACATACGTATGTGTAACATTTTAATTCTTACTATAAGGTATGAAAAGGAATGAAAATTCTCGAATGTAGACTATTGAATGAAATGTAATTAAATAAAATAACTAACAGAAATATTATAACATTTCGCTGACAATAATCTTGGCCAACCAACTTGGATATAGAGCAAAGATTACGGTACAGTTTCTTGTTTCTCCTATTATAATATTTTCAACAAAAAATTACTTTTCCATGCGCTATAATAGACAAATAATAACACTAGACACTGATCGTCATTGTAGATATTTTGTAAACAGTTATATTTTAAATTTAGCCTATAAAACAGAAGCTTTTTCTATCAAGTCATCACGCAATAAAGCCAGTTTTTATACATCTGAAAACTCAATCTGTACGAGGTTATTCAATTGCAAAATTTACTTTCCCATAGACATCTTGCGGTTTGGTTGCAGCCGCAGATGTCTGTTATTTGTGTAAAACCACACCGTCTTAGTCATGCCTTAATCACCTAACCATATTTTATATTTAAATCCTCGTGCCACTGTATGCTTTAAATAAAGTATTTTCTTATATTCGGCATTATATTAGGTTGACCCATATTTAAATATTACATTTTATGATGTACAGATGTACTCTGTAGAGACATCTGCGGTTGCAATGATTATTAAGTCATTTTTTTAAGGAATATAATACCTAAGCCTTTTAGTATCGTATAGGTATTCAAGACACATTAGGTACCAGTCTATAAATTTAGATATTATAACATGAATGTAATCGTAAGTGCTTATTTTGGTATTAATTCCAATATTACAGATTCCCGAAACTGCATCCTACACAGTTCTCACAACACGCACTCATAGAAATAATAAAAAGCTTTCTATTCCAATTATGCATTTTACTACAACACTAAGTATCTCATATTGAGAGCAATGACGTAACACATAAGGAGCGAAGGGAGACGGGAGGCTATAAAAGGGGGGTGATAAAAGGGGGTGGAATCACTTCGCACTCAACAGTTGGTCCCGACTAACGTGCGTCTACCATATAATTAGATTTAATAACGAAACGATATACTTTTATAGAGTTGCCATTAATTATTATTAATACGGACGCCTCGCACCCACATCCCTGCAGATTATAGTATCATTATACCTACGTGTTATAAAATAAACTTTCGTATTAAATATACTATATCTTTAGAATTATATTACTTTAACCTTTATTGTAGGAGCAGCACTTTATCTAGGGTTTTTAATGAGGTGATACTAAATTTAAGGACATTGAACGTCTATGCGTATGAAAGTGAAATATCTGAAGTGAGTAGGTAGTTATATATAAGGAGATATAACTATACATGTTTCTAAACAAAAATAAGTAAGACTACAAAACGACAATTAAATCTGTAATGATAACTATCGCATATATTTAACAGACGAGCAGAAAAAGCCTCTCCATTATTAAAATGAAAAATAATTAACATCTGTTTACTTCCATCTTCCAATCAACCACGTAATCTTCTCGCCCACAAGTCAAACAAAAAGGAAATAAACGCGTCCAATAACTCAAAAGCTAGACAGAGCGTTATTTGTTGAATATTCTGTTGAAAAAACTGTTTCTATTGATGGCAGGCTTAACTAAATGAAATACAAATCCCATTCAATCTATTTAAATTGCTCACTCCATTTGTTTGTCGCTGACTAGATCGGCGTATCGGTAAATGTATTACGGGTATACAAAAGTAAAATTCTTAGTGGAGGATGTTTTGTAAGAAATCCAGGATACAAGATTTGATAGTCGCTAGAAACATTTGTATGTAAATAAAATTGGCTTCGTCAGATGAGTAAATTAGTGCAACAAATTAGAACCCCTGCTGAGGAAATTAAACATTGAAGCATCGAGTATCATGTATATTCTAAGTTGTCTTGATTCTTTTCGTTAATGAATAGAGATGGTGGATAATGTACCTACGTACAACGTGAAGGAGCCACAATATGTATTCCAACCTCACTTTGAAGGCAAACTTTTATTGTATCATCCATATGTAAGGGTGGTGCAATCTTTACTGAAGACGGATAAAACATAAATTTCTCTCACATTAGGCTCTGAGGCAGTCTTCAAAAGTGTTCTCAAAAGCAAAAGTTTTATAAACAAAAACCAAGCAATGCAATCATCCTAAAACGATATGTATCGTAACGAAATTACAATGGACACAAGATAAACGATATCGGGGAAAAAGTTGCTCCCATATCCCAGTAAATTTAAATATCGGCAGTTGGCCCAGCCTGCGTCACTCAAACATTACCATAATTCAACAAAAAACACCGAAAACATCCGCTTCGTACTACAAAAAGAATTCCTTTTTGGCGTGATCGGACCCTCGATTTACAATATAACATGCTCGAACTTCGAACTAAACCCAACCCGCATAAATATTTGATTCGGAGGGAACTACATTTTTTAAACTTGCTAAATTAAGTGTTACATTAAATCTTTGCTTTTGGTGTTTCGAGGCTCGAGGGGCGCGGGTCCTTCACCTTCCGCTGAGGCAGAAATAAATCTAATACTTCGGATGACAGATATCAGCAAGTCTTGTTTATTTATACCTTCGCCCCGACGAGGGTCACACATGTGAAACGTGCCCTTCCACATTGTACTAAAATAAACTATTATGCCACGTCAATAAACGTACGAGGAGTGTAGTTAGTAGTTACCAATCCATTTCCTTATCCAGAAATAGATTTATGTATGACGATCGATTGCATAAGCGTTATAACAATCGAGAACTAATTAGATCGCGTAGCACGCTGTTTTTTTTAAGTTTTTTAAGATGAAATAAATAAAAGATAATCGTAGTATGGACAATTCTAGGGGTGTGTTAACTCGTTAATGTACAACTTATAGTATAGTTATACTTAACTATATTATAGTGTTTATTTTTTCGTATTGTATGTAGTGTATTTAGTAGGTTATGTACTATTATGTGTATGTATATTTATAAAATATGTAAGTAGTTTATTATATTTACGTAAGTATATTAATTTATATACTTATTTTATTTTATTTTTATTGTTATTATTGTATATATTGTTTTTATTAATATATTTTAATGCTTAATTTATTAATTGAATTTGCGCCAAGTCGCGTTCTAGCATACATTCCTTACCAATCAGGGTTGCCTGGAAGAGATTGCTTTTAAGCAATAAGGCCGCCTTTTAGTACGTATGTGCCGTGTGTTTTCATTGTATCTTAATTGTAATTATAGAATAGCTTATTTATGTTTGGTATATTATGTACAATAAAGAATAAATAAATAAATAAATAAACTTTAAACAATCATGGTTCAGTTCCTATGTGAGCGGCACCAAATGAAAACAGCAAATATAACAATAAAAAGGTACCTATTGCTATAATTATTTATTAAATCAATATGTAGTGTACGCAGAAAATAACAATTTCATTCCTGAGTTACCAAAGATTTATCGTGAAACTATCTATGAATAGCTACAAAAAATCCTTCATTATTTATCTCAACCTTTGAACTACAAAAAGAAAAAAATGCGTCATCAATCCAATAGGAGATTTGAAAATATTATCTGTCAAGAGAAGGTATATTAAAAGGGGCACATAATACGGATTATGTGTTCGGAACATAACTCGCGAGTGAATTAAGCACTTATGGTTCTCCTTGTGATAAAAAAAACATTGATCCTTTCCCCAAAAAAGTGCTGAGGGCACTTTAGGAAGCAGGGCTGTCCGCGAAATGAAATAGAAGTCTAATGTAAAAATAAAAAGAAACAGCTTGAATGAAGTTACTTTTTCCCCCTAAATTTCTAATGGCTTAATATTCTTTTAATGTGATGTTATTATTGATATTGTACGTGTATAAAACGATGAAATTATCAAAAACCTACCTACTGTGTATTTACAAATCCACAAGAGAAATTGTTTGTATTGTAGTTTGATCGATAATTGCTTGGGATATGCATATAGCAAATTCCTAATCAACAATTCGCCTAAATATTGGGATTAAAAAACTGGCATCCCTGTCTGTAAGTGCGTGACGCATCTAACAAACTGAGGCGTTGTGACACCCGTGACAGTTGACATATACCGGCCATTAATCAGCGGTGCACAGATACTTAAACGTTGATGTAAAGTTATTCCCAATCAAACTAACCATTTATCGTTAGGAGCAGTGTTGCCAGCTATAAAATATTGCTTTCGTAAAAAAGAATTGTATTCGAGAATGGATGTGAGAGAAAACAGTTTATTTGGTCTTAAGAAATGCGGAATGGATATGTATTAATTATATCGTACTACATTTCAGCCAGGGGAGTAGAGCGTGTCATAATGAGATAATAATTGCTTTTTTAAATTATATTAGGTAGGTAATAATCCAACGCCATGGCAAATTTCTGTCCAATTGCTTTAGTAGATTTGCGTGAAAAAGCAAACATTGCTCGTCTTCCTATCCAATCCTTACCAAGACACATCCAATGTACATCCTTACCAAGACACGTGTGTTTTAAAGTTTTAAAATTAAGTATTGTTTATGAAATACACTCCAGCGGCTGTAAAGCGGCCGTAGAACAGACAAAACAAAAACTAAGTAAAATAAACAAATCAAATTAATAGCTATCCTTCCGACATTTACAACTGTTGAGGATCATTCAAGAATAATAGTGACTAATTTTGTAATTTGTGACTTATGAGATTATTAAGATTGTTCCAAGTAGAGTATGATTCTACCAAAGACATTGTTAATGTCAACATAATAAAACAGATAAAAAAAGAAACATTTTCATCCATATATTATGGTGACACAAATATTTTTGTAGAACACATAATTGAATGAAAAAAATGCACGATAGGGGGTTAAATACACGACAAAAATAAGCCTATTCACTGTACAAAATAACAGGTACAAAAAGAGTTTAACATCGCGAGATAAATCGTGAAGCGACGGCTCTAATAAAACACGTACGTACGTTAAGGCGCTACATTTTATTTCAAAAGTGATAAGAACGGGAAATTTCTTTTACGAGATTCTTGTGGAGGGTGAATGGGGGTGCAGCGCGATCTGTGAATACTGTTTTTGTGCGACATCTGCTTTATGTCGCTTTCGTAAACTCGGTTAGCGCGCACTGAGGCGCCTTTAGACGCTCCAAATCGTAACTAAATTGTATTACGCTTTCAATGAAGTATAGCGAGCTGTTTATAGTACTATGAGTTAGCAAAATAACAATCCTTTTGTATTTTCGTAAATGATTTATGAAAGGAATGAGACACGGTAATTTTGAGATATTTTAATTGTTTCTGACAAATGTAAGTATTATAAATAGATCTAATTGGGGTAATACCGGATTAGGGGCACCGATGGTTTTGTTGTAAGTCAGGCGGCGATATTATATTAAAACGAAGTAAGTATAAAGTATTGTGTACAATCCGTGTAATCCTACTAATATTACGTTTTGTCTCTATAAACATAATATGATACAATAACTGCAGTAACTTTAGTCAGATTAATAACAGATAGTCAATTAAAAAAAAATAATTAGTGAAAAAAGTATTATTTTTCTTTTTATATTACTCACCCTACCTCTATAGTCTCTCATTCATACTTATGACGTATTGTATTATTATTGCGCTACTGCATAGCCGGAGTAGAATTCCCCATTCAAGAAAGCTTAGTAATATCATTAAGCTGAATCTATTGCTGCATTATCACTTCTTACATTTAACCTCTTATCCTTGCTGTTACATTGTTGAAAAGCTTTCTTATCCTCAAGGAAATGTTGCTTACAATCTTGGCGTTACACGGTTACGCCATAAAATAGTTTACATTTTTATGAAAACCGTTATAAAGAAGTACTTTAGCTTCTTTAGTATCGGTTCTAGATAGTGACATGGTAACATTATGACAGTCTGCTTTATCTGCTATCGTTAGTACTAAGTTACTCTGAACTTTAGGGTACATATTACCTTTTCAAAATTTATTAATCATTTATTGTTTAAAAATAACTTTAATAACAAGACACAAGAATTAATTATTTGGATATCAATAGCACAATACAAATAATTCTTATATATATAAAAATGAATCGCAAAATGTGTTGGTAAGCGCATAACTCGAGAACGGCTGAACCGATTTCGATAATTCTTTTTCTATTAAGTATATTCCTTGAAGTACGAGGATGGTTTTTATGTAGAAAAAAAACGTAAATATGTACCACGGGCGAAGCCGGGGCGAACCGCTAGTTTATAATAAAACAAATAGATTGGATTAAACAAAATTATTTGCATATTTCACACAAACAAACCATATTGCAGACAACAGAGAGCTTATCGCATTAATCTCATCAGACGATCTTTCACGTGATCTAACAATTAAAACAGATTGATTATTATTTTAACCAGGATTAAATCAACGTTAATTAAGATAATTTAGTGTACGAACCATTAAGCGGTTTATTAATACGGATCGCAATCTGAATTTCGCATTAACTAGTTTTGGCGAATCATGCTTCTAACTTTAAGTGTTTCAATATATCATTAATCATGGACGGAATATCGTTTGTTTGGAGATGGCTGGCCATGATGGAGTCGTGTCAACGAACTAACTTCACTTAATAATCTTATATTAATCACGAGTTTATGTATGAGGGAGTTTGGGCGAGAGCCTTATATGGTTTTGTTGAAACCAATTGTTTATTGTGAATAGACGAGGGTTACAGGAAATAGTATGTCACAAAAAGTTATGATAAAAAACGTTTTAAAATTAAACTCTATCTACAATGTGTGATGGGCAATGAACTTATACTTAAAGTGACTCTATGCTAACTTTGCGACACAGGATTTCTTATGCAAAGCGGTAGAAATAGCGACTATGCTATCTTCTTGAGATAATTTTCTATATCAAAAAGAGTAATTTAAGTATCTGTCATTTCATTTGTATTAGTCCAACTTTTTTTCTCCTCTAGTTTAATTCATCTATAAATAACTATCCACTAGGGAAATGAGGATATTAGAGATTCATTAGAGTATAATTACGGATGTCGAATAGTCTTGTTTAATAGGGCTTCATTTACCTGGTGCGGCGTATACGGCCCCGTAGCGTACTGCTGCTGCGGCGGCGGGTAGCGGCAGGGCTGCGCGTACGCCGCCCACGGATATGAAGCCCTATTATACAAGACTATTCGACATCCGTAATTATACTCTAATG
>CAJQZN010035754.1:0-13546 GCA_907164685.1 Colias eurytheme | reverse complement strand
CTGTCGTCTGCGCTCTGCAGCAGTGTTGTCGCATGTCCCCGATCGCTTTGTGGTCACTACTCAGCCACAGCCCACTGGCAATCGCTGTACATCGCTTTTATCATGTAAGGGAATTAATGAGTTGCGATAACTCTTGATACGATCGAAGATTCAATCACTACAATAACTATATTTTACATTCCTCATTAATTAAAAATATTTACAATTAACTTCAATGATCGAACGTAACACATTTGTATATTTAGTTAGTATGTGTGCGTGTACTAGTGAACACACGTAAGAAGTGAAACTTCTTTTATATCTTTATGACCTTATTTTTCAAAAAATAATTTACTATTTGCAACTTTACAGAAATACGTCGAATCACGCGTGGTAGGGATAAGAAAAAGATGGCGCGTAACGGAAAAATGTCACGCGTAACGTTACACTAAATTTTTTTCCAAACATCAAAAATTCGCTGTAATAAAATTCAAATTCTATGTCAATGCAATCGGAAACAAAATTAAAGCAATTAAAGCCGCATACCTATGCTGAAACTCGCAACTACTTGCAAGGGAATTAAAACCTCCAAAGGTACTTCCCATCGCACTTGGCTGGTTTTACAAAAGGTAACAATTACTAAATATTATTGAACAACTAGATTTCCGCCCGCGGCTTCGCCCGCGTTTTTCAAAGGAAAACCCGCATAGTTCCCGTTCCCGTGGGATTTCCGGGATAAAAACTATCCTATGTGTTAATCCAAGTTACCCTCTATATGTGTGCTAAATTTCATTGTAATCGGTTCAGTAGCTTTTACGTGAAAGAGTAACAAACATCCATACATCCATACATCCTTACAAACTTTCGCCTTTATAATATACATAATATTATATATTAGATGAACAATACCTACCTAGTCAGTAGGTGTCAGTACTCAGTAGTCACCTAGATAAAATATCTACATCAAATTAATAAATTCAATACAGAATACTAAAGTTAATTAATATCCTCAGATACAATATCTTTGTTATCTTAGAATATATTTAAGATAAACATAGAAGCAAAGTACATAGGTCGAGCATAATTTTAATAATCAGTAATCAGTTTCATCCAAGGTTAAAACAAGCCTTGTGTGAACCGACACGTAGGTACGTGATACCCGGCGGGACACGCGGGCGGCGGGGCGCGGAGAATGAGACTCTACTCAACTCACAATCGTGACTTTACAGCAAAAGAGTCTTCACAAAGTAAACTTCGGTCATACAAACCGAAGTTGATCGAAACATCAATGATGATGATGACATCAACATCAACAATGATGTTGTTCGGTCATACAAGTAAACTTTGTATGACCGAAGTTTACTTTCAACATATTATGTATTTAATGAGTTTTTGTGTACATATTAAATATTATTAAATATATACTTAGTTAAGTACTGTGATGGTACAGTGAGGATACCCGTGGATACCAGTATCCTTAAAGAGATCTCTTAGTGAGTCCCTAGCACGTAAATTATATATAGAGCGTATGGCTCTTTTCTGTAATATAAATATAGTTTCTATATCTGCAGCCCTGCCCCATAGCAGAATTCCATAGGACATAATGCTATGAAAGTAGCTAAAATAAACCAATCTAGCTGTATCTTCATCGGTGAGATGCCTTATTCTTCGAACTGCATATGCAGCTGAACTAAGCTTAGCAGCGGTGGTGGCAACATGGGCCCCCCATTGTAGCTTCTCACAACCAAGAAAAACAGTAGAATCCACAGGGTATACATCCCCGTTTAAAATAATATCCCTTTTCACCTTTTTTTTACATTTGGAAGGATAAATTCTACACAATTTGTTTTTTTTTGCATTTAATAATAAATTATTAGCAGTGAACCAATTGGATATGCGTAAAAGAGCAGAGTTTACTTCGTCAACATTTGTGTCATATCTATCCACATTAAATATTAATGAGGTATCATCTGCAAACAGTACTATTTCACACATATGCTGCAAATAATAAGGTAGGTCATTAATATATACTAAGAACAAAAACGGTCCTAAGATCTACCGATCTACAGGGATCTACCCTGCGGAACACCTATGTTAATCGGCGCACCGCGAGATTTCTCTCCATTAACAACAACGGTTTGTACCCTGTTCTGAAGATATGAAGCTATGAGGTCCTGCGATAAACCTTTAATACCGTAAAAATTTAGTTTCCGTAATAGAGTGGAATGTTCTACACAGTCAAAAGCCTTAGAAAGGTCGCAGAATATCCCCAAAGCATTCTTTGAATTTTCCCATGCTTTGACAAAAGAGCTATTCCAGCATCAGTGGTAGAGCGCCCCTTTGTGAAACCAAACTGTTTGGCGTGCAGTAAACCATTTGATACAAAATGACTACATAATTGGTTTAAAATTAATTTCTCGAAGACTTTGCTCGAAGTTGGTAAAATGGAAATTGGCCTATAGTTATTACAGTCTTCTTGGTCACCACTTGTAAATAAAGGAATAACTTTACTTAACTTTAATAAATCAGGGAATATACCACAGTCACAAGTTTGTGACTTGTGACATTGATTAAATATAAACGCTAAGTGGTTGGCAATGTTTTCTATAATATTATTTACTAAATTTACAGACATTCCCCAGAGATCACATGTTTTTTTTAAGTTTAATGTTTTAAAAGTTTTAACAATTTCCTCTGCAGTCACATGTCGCAATTCAAATTATACATTACACTCAGCAACATGGTCCCTCAAGTAGGACTCCGCAAGCGCTGATGACGAATTTAATTTTTCGGTAATACTAACAGGGACACTACTAAAAAAATCTTCAAAAGCAAGCGCAACATCAGCACTTTTGTCAATGAACCAGCATTAACAAGTTTTATGGTACTATTTGATTGGCTTTTGCCCATTTCACCATTAATAATTGCCCAAACCGTTTTAACTTTGTTATCAGAGTTGCGTATTAATTTATCTCTGACATACAAGCACTTGGCAGTGAAACAAACTTTTTAAAAGTTTTTGAATAATTTCTCACTTAACTAAGAAATGACAAGTCTTTGTTATATTGCTTCATGCCATATAACTCATACTCAAAACGTTCCTGCATCTGTGTATACTAGGTGTTGCCCATTAGCTCGTATTTTACGACTTTCTTAGTGACGGACTGCTTTTAACTTGAACGTCGATAAAAAAATATTTTTCTAAGTATAATTTGAAATGAGATGAGAATTAATCTTTATTATATTAAAATTTTACACAACTGCATAAAAAGGAGTATAATGTTTATTTTGTAAGTCTTGTATATATTTACGCTCGGTTACTTTTAACTGGCAGAACATTTTAATGGTACGGAACCCTTCGTGCGCGAGTCCGACTCGCATTTAGCCTTTTTTTTTGTAATGTTAATCTTGTAACCTTTCTATTATGTAATCTATACTAATATTATAAAGCTGAAGAGTTTGTTTGTTTGTTTGTTTGAACGCGCTATTCTCGGGAACTACTGGTCCTATTTGAAAAATTCTTTCGGTGTTAGATAGCCCATTTATCGAGGAAGGTTATAGGCTATATATCATCACGCTACGACCAACAGGAGTGGAGCCACGGGGGTGAAACCGCGCGGAGCAGCTACTTTGTTTATATGTATGTATTAATATTGCTTACATTTCAGATTTACAAAAAATTCTGCTTTAAGGCTAAGGTGGATTGAATGCTGTGGGAGAAAATCAGAATGGACACCTCGGTACAGAAATAATAAAAATTTCTGGACCGATATTTATTTTTTTATTGAATATAATATGTGATGTGTTGAATAAATACATATTCAAATACAAATAAAATGGCGTTTTATTATTTTTATGATTATAATGATGAAAACGTTAACTACAAATGACCTGTGTAGTATTTTTTATGAATATAATATTAATGTTATTTCTAATTTCAACAAAATTATTATTTTTGTAATATCGATATGGTTACATCCCCTTAGAGCGATTGTATTATTACGTATATGTACTTAATGATCTAAGAACACAGTATCTCATAGCTGTCAGTCGCTCAGTTATTTTTTAGTCGCTCGTTTTATTATTATAAGTAATCATGAAAATATTTTTGTAAATGTGTGGTAAATACCTTACAAGAGACAATCATTGATATTAAAATTATACACATTTTAAAATTAGTTTATCGACGATAGATCAGCTGTTCACATAATATAAAGATTAGATACATATCTGTTAAAATAACGCTCATCTATTTACACGATGCTTCCGATAGATTAAATCATTATTTATCTATACATATAGATGTTACCGGAAATGTATGAAATCAAGGAATTGTATACAATTCCTAGGAAATGTGTACAATTCCGATACCATTTAGGAAATGTATAAAATATTGATTAAAAAACTATTTAATGCATGCATATCCTAGGAAATGTATAATCTTCCTAGGAATTGTATACAATTCCAATATCGTATTAGGAAATGTGTAAAGTAAATGCTTTCTGTAATAAAACACGTTGTTCTTTTTTTTATTATAGCTCTTATTGATACAATCGGGTAACGCAGTCATACCGTAAAATTGTAATAATATTATGTTCATATTATTATCTTACTAATTAACATTTTAAAATTCAACTATCTAACTTTTAACGTAAATATCACAAAATCAACTTATAATTATTCTTATAAAATCAAATTTTCATTTGGCAAGTAATCAGTCCCCTCGTCCCGCTGTCCCCGCGGCGTCTTTCCAAACTATACAAGGCCAGTACGCAATGGTGTGAAACTAATCACGTATAGTTTGGAAATAACTTGTTTTCAAAGTTCTTCCAATCTATACAACAGCAGTACGCAAATACTCGCGTATACTTTGTAGTGAAGTTAGTAAGAATAGCGCTCCAAAATATACAGCGCCAGTACGCATGCTGACTAATCGTGTATGTTTTGGAGTAAGCGCGGCGTCTTTCCATTGCTCGCGTTTAAATTATTGTATTGCTGTTTTGAAATCTATTAATAAAATGCATGTGTATTGTGTATGTAATGTTGCGTACCGATCGTATATTTTTTGTATCGAGGATGCTTGTGTCTTCGTTCCCGACTATGCTGCACTACTTACAATAATTAACAATAGTGCTAAAATGTAAGAATCTAATAAGTCCAGAAGAAGACGGTTGCAACTTGCAAGGCGACGGAGCCCCGCTTCGCGGGGCTCCTATTTTTGTGTAGTTGAAAAAAAACACGAACCTAACCTAACCCATAGGCAACCCTTATATCTGTAATACGTATTTATTTTAATAATATTTTTATTCCATATTTTACTGAATCAATCAAGAAGAATAAAAGTAGATAGATATAGCTGTACAAGTCTTTGATTGCCTATATATTTATTATTTCGCTCAAGCGTAAGTGGTGTAGTAGGTATATTTAGTTATATTTTGCGTACTGATCGTGTATAGTTTGGAAAGAAGAAGCAAGCATCCGCGTTACAAAGTATACACGATCAGTACGCAAAATTCGTGTATATATTGTAATCACAAACTTAAAAACAGCATTACAAAGTATACACGAGCAGTTTCCTATGGTTGCGTTCTGGCTATGTAGGTATAGTTTGGAAATACGCGTCCCCGCGTATATTTGGCGCAGTCGGATTGTATAATCCGCCGTAGGTATTATATTACGGCTAGCTGTTTTAATATGCCGAAAATTCGTCTTTTTCCAAAATTCTACAAAAAGACGGTCGCGAGCCGACGGAGCCCCACTTCGTGCTCCTATTCGGGTCTAATTCGGGCTCCTATTTCTGTGTACTTTTAAAAAACACGAACCTAACCTAACCCACCCCCTTATCCAAACCAAAAATTTCTGATTACGAATTATCGGCATAGTTACTGCAAAATGCCGACCGTTTGTAAACGGCCAGATTATATACAATTAGCCTGCGACATATCAATATCTTAAATGTTTTACATTTCCGATAGCTATTTAGGAAATGTATAGATTTCCTAGGAAATGTGTATAAAATAATTTATTTCACACATTTCCGTGCGATTTTAGGAATTATATACATTTCCTAGGAATTGTATACAATGACGGATTACATACATTTCCGGTAACATATATATAAATATTGTTAAACAAAGTCCTCCGCCGCGTGTTTCTGTCGTGATATAATCAATGAGTGCGCTCGCTACGAGCCACGAGCCCCGAGCTACGAACCGCCAGTCGCGCACCGCACCGACACACCGAGCCCCAACACTCCACAGCAACACTCTCACTTGCTTCGGGGCGCAGCTCGCTCCACAGCAGCTGCAGCGGTATGTGCAATGAATGCTACTCAGCAAAAGGTTGAGCGATTCGTGAGGTATTGCTCATTTTAACATTTACGTCAATCTGATGAAACATGATATAAGAGCTACCGCACTCGGGCCACCACACAAAACACCCCCACCAGCATACTTTCTGTACTTTTGAAATAAAGAAAGAAAGAAAGAAAGAAAATAGCTTACAACTAACTAATAGACTTCACTGTGAGACGTAGAGGAAACAATTGTTAATGTTATTATTGATTATGTCATTAATTTATGTATACCCCTTTAATTGTTTCTGTAATCTCCAAATAAATAAATAATAATACATTTTAAGAACAATAAAAAAATTACGAATAAAATAAAATACATAATATACATATATTCTAGTATTTGGTCAGTATTTGTGATATGGTGGGCTACTCAGCATTTGCATCTCCGTATTAGTGGAGAGGCGCCGGTTATCAGCAGTCCCCTCGACTTACTACGCTTGGATCACCAGAACGGTCTTTTGGGTGGTAAAATAAATAGCATAAACGTTTATTATAATTTTAAAATAACTGCGTAAACAAAGTCTGCGACGGTATAATAATAGTCTAAGTCTATCTCAAAAGGATAACCCACAATAACTAGCATTTTTTTTTTCAAATTCAAATTCATTCAATTGCATTATTTTATTTTATATAATATATTACACCAAAATAAAAATAGTACTGTACCTTTTATTTCTTACTAGCAATGCCCTGCGGTTTCACCCGCTTAGATAGCGATATCGTTACAGTGAAAAGTCTACTATAGGTCGGACTATAGGTTTAATTTTTAATCACATGAAAATCACCTTTAGGGAGCCAGGTGCAAATTTGGTTCATTATTTCCTCTCAAGAGATAATTCGTCAGACGCATCAGAGTATAGTATTATAAAGCCTCGTGAACGTCAGCTGGCGCTCGGTTGGGGGGGTGAGCGGTTGTAGCCTCCCACGCACATAGGAAAAAAAATACATTCATTCATTCATTTCCTCTCAGCTAAAAATTTGTCAAATTGTAGCTAACCCAATATCTCAACGAAAAAAAATAGTCAGCTGGTTACAACATGGTGTATTATACGTCAGCTGGTGTCTCGAACATGAAAGTTAAATTTAAAGAAAAATTTATTTTCCGTTATTTCCTCTCAAACAAAAATTTACCTGATTGTACTGTGCTTACAGTACGTATATATGTAGAATTGCACTGGCTCACCACTACACTCAATAGTGCGGAAACACGTCCATTCCAGTCCGGCATCGGCCGTCGACTGACTAATGACAGCTATAAGCTGTCCCCACCACTGGTGTACGTGAGACAATGTATATATCTATTTCATAGATACACTACATCCCTTCCTTTTTCAAAATTAATTAATTTTCGCTCCAAATAATCACATAATGAAAAATTATAGAATTATACAGTTATCAAGTTATTAATCAATAATTCCCAATAGAACTTTGAAACCTAAGTTAATGAAGAACTCTTAAAATCAGAACATACTTATCAAACCTACTCGTTTGATACTTGATAAACTCATTCCGTACTAGCTTCCACCCCTGCCCTTCCTTTTCAAAAAAATTTTTTTTTCTATTTTCAAACGAATATTGTATAGAAGTGTATAACATTATCCAACATTTTATAAACAGCGTCTGTCCTTCAAAATGATTAGACATTTTGTAGTATTCGACAGTTCAACAAAGGAGAATGACCACGGGTGGCATCGGCAAAATTTTAGTTGTGCCACGTATTCGCGATATTGTTAATTCCTATTTGCATTTACAATGATCATATTATGTATCAATATTAAGTCTAAATAATACCGAATAAATAGAAATAAAAGTAAAAGTTTTTGTTTTGACACATATATCTATCTCTCTAGCAAGCATCCTGCGTCATATGTCATAGTATCTATTTGAAAAAGATTTGAAATGAATGTTGAATGAATGTGTTCGACGCATTGTTTGACGTTCTTTTGAAATAATGTTTATTACGATATGATTACGATTCACTTTTCACATTTGTCTTGTAAATCAAAATATTACCTATGTAATAAATGTAAAACTTAACGTTCATCGTTAGTTTAAACTCGATAAATTATTTTTTTAAAGAAAACTTTAATCGTTTCTAAAAGTACCAACATCAAACTTCAAATTGAGCTATATTTCATCTTGACACAACAAGTTTGATTGCGATACCAAGTGCCATAGTCACTTGGACAATCTCCTTTAGACAATTATAGAAAATATGACATTGTTATCTAAATTTACAAATTTTGGCTTGCTCAAAAATAGTACAAAACTTATTATTGAACTTCATGTTTTTACTACCTAACATAAGTTTAAAGTATCTGCATATCTTCAAACTTATTAACTTTATTCTTATTCTTATTTTTTTTTTTTTTTTAATATCAGCAAATTTGTAAGTGGCCAAGATTCCGTACTGATGAGTGTACACCACCAAATTAAATGCTACATGTTTATATTGATTATTACTCAAACTGCAAATGTCTCAATGTTTAGGATTTGCGTTCTGAATTCTAAAGCTACACAATTACCTACTAAAAACGTGTTCAGTTTCTCCTTTAAAACAATTGACTTTATCTGACGATAATATTATTATGTATTATGTATACGCCAATAACCGTGCTATTTTTGTATTTTTTGTGTAAACAATCTAAATATCTTAGGTAATCTTCAACAGACCCAAACATTCTTGAGATCTAAGTACCTTTTGTTTGAATTCTAAATTACCTTAAACAATACAATAAATGAACAACCTTCAAAAACCAATTCAAGATACGTATTCTAACCATAGGATTTACGTTATGTCAGCTGCTTATCTAAACACGTAATTATCTGTTACATTTTATTATGAACTGCGTAAACAAGAAAGTATTAAAATATGCGAGTATTAAGTGTTTCGATTTACCTTCTATTCGATTAAATTAAACCTGCCTCTTTTTCATAGTCAATTAGGCACTGTACATCACGTTTTTTCATTAAGTATACATTAAAGTCAAATGGAAATCACGCCTTAATCAAAGTTACGAAAAACTTATTAAATCTCTTGATGCAACTATGTACTTAACGCATTACTTTTCATCTTTATTCAAGTAGTTATAAAGCTGTCTTTGCATAGCATGTCATTTCGATTTGTCAAGGGTAAGATCTGTCGACTAGTACGTACTAACGTGGGTAGTCAAGAAATCAATTCAAAATAATTCGCAAATGGTTTTTCATTATAATATATGGACAAATGAATGTTTATCGTTTACGTTCAATTCAATGACTTTCGTTGCTAGTGTTAAACTTGCTAACTACAAAACCGTTAAGGTATATTTAAATTCATATTATCATCATTATTTGCGGAATGTAATTACAAAGATATTACCTATATACAAGTTATAAGATTCTTAATCCTTCCACTCGTAGTTGAACGAGAAATTATTAATTATATTTTAAATTACATTAAACAATATTAGGTAGGTATGTCACTACTAGTGTTATTTCGATACATAACGAAATTACTCTTATAATATTATTATTGCAAATGCATGTCCAATATGATGTCAATAATTAATAAGTAAGTAAGTGAGTAAGTAATTTATCAACCCTGTCTGCAATATATTTATAGGTAGTTGTTTAAAACTGTCTGGTATTTATGAAGGTAGATTGTAATACTTCTAGAATTTAAACTATTTTTGCAGTATAAACTTTACACGTTGCTAATATAGTTTATTCTGATATCTGGTCATAATTTGAGTATTTATTCCTCCTTTTTTTCGTGCACTTAATATGAAAGACGTGCTTACGTCACAGGATTTATTTTTTTTGAAATATGTATCATGAATTACTGATGTAGCTCATCAGTAGGTTCCAAACTACGTGAAATACTAGTAATATCACACGAGATAATAATTATATAACTACGTAAAACGTTGGGTTAAATTTAATGTAATAAGATTTAACTACACACTGGTTTTGTATGTTACAACCTACAACAAAATCTGTTCAGTATTACCATCGCATCATTGTGAAGTTACTACAGTTTG
The DNA here is from genome assembly GCA_907164685.1 of Colias eurytheme. NCBI lineage: Eukaryota > Metazoa > Arthropoda > Insecta > Lepidoptera > Pieridae > Colias > Colias eurytheme. The sequence goes on along the minus strand of CAJQZN010035754.1, from coordinate 3,190 downwards.
AAAACTTACTTTATTTTCTAATTGCACACTCAATGTGAAATTATATTATCTACTGACCGTTTTATGTGAATGATTGCAATACAGATTAGTTTGGTACCAGTCACCCAGTTATACGTCACCCTGGATTCCGATGAGCACCGGCTGGATGTGTTGACACGTTGCTCGACGTGGTAGCGGACACCAGGCATGGTGTCGCGGACCCAGATGTGATGTCACGGTACCTAGGATATCGTGTTGCGTATCAACGAATGATACTCGATGCATGACGCTCGAAGCTCGACTCCTGCGGTGCACGACGCGATGACATGGCGTTCGAAGCGGTGGTGAGAGCGGCAGCGCCATCCGTGCTGCGCAAGGGGAAGTTGCCGGCCTGCTGGCACTTGTCGACCTCGACAGTCGACACCTTACCTTTGGCACCAACCAAAGAGTGACACGTAGAATTACTGTTGGATACATTTTCCCATTGAAAACGTTCGAATGTAAAGTAGCCTCGTCCCGATGGCACACTTCCCATTTAAGGAATGTCAATTTCTCCTATTCAAAGGAAATCCATACCTCCTTTTTAAAGGAAGTCCAGACCTTCTATTTAAAGGAAATCAATACCTCCTATTTAAGGGAAGTCACTACCTCCTATTTAAAGGAAGTCCATACCTCCTATTTATAGGGAATCAACACCTCCTATTTATAGGGAATCAACACCTCCTATTTATAGGGAATCTATACCTCCTATTTATAGGGAATCAATACCTCCTATTCAAAGGAAGTCCCTACCTCCTATTTAAAGGAAGTCCCTACCTCCTATTTAAAGGAAGTCATCTTTCTTTCTTTCTTTCATACCTCCTATATATATAGGGAATCAATACCTCCTATTCAAAGGAAGTCCCTACTACCAATTTAATGGAAGTCCATACTACCAATTTAATGGAAGTCCATACTTCCAATTTAATGGAAGTCAATACCTCCAATTTAATGGAAGTCCATCTATTTTCATTTCAAATAGAATATGAAATTCAAACGAGTTTACTCGTCGTCGTCGTTTCAGCCATGGAACGTCCACTGCTGGACGGCCTGCATCCAGTGACTCCCAGCCACTCGAACCAGGTCGTCTGTCCATCTTGTGGGAGGTCGTCCCACGCTTAGCCACCCAATTTACATGTAATGTCATAATAATATAAAATTATAACCATGGCGGTTGCGAGTCCATAATACTTTGTCACATCTTGGTACCTACAGGTTACTACAGGTTACCACTTGTATTTATATTGTGGCTTTTTATGCATTAAACAAACATGGATATATATTAATTTACCCAATCTATTTATAGTCTAACGACATTTTAAATATTTATTTCTAATTTCTAATTTAACGAAATTAGTTACAGATAAGTAGCAGTCGTGAAAACGTTAAGACACTTAAATAGTTTGCCACTTGAATAATATAATAAAACTAGGTGTGGCTAACACACAGTATTTTAGTGTATGCATTTTTATAATATTATGTATATATTACTCAAACAAGTATTTCAAATATTTTATTTCATATTTATATTCGCATTTAACGAGTCGCAGTATAAGCGTTGTATGCGTTCTGCGGCTAATATATTCATTAATGTGCGGGTAGTTCTAAAATGTTTCAATACAGTTTAATTCTGTTTAAATTTAAAATCGTTCGTTCTTGTTCCTTGTCTATTTGTTTTTATCAGCATTTATTGTTTAATTTCTAATAAGTGTATTATGAATTCAGTGTGTACATAGTAAGTTTATACTTATTTTTTCTCCTTCTGAGTGGAACAAATAAGCGAAATTAAATAGTGAGTGAGTAATTATTTACCAACAACCTAAACACGGTACTGTTCATTAAATATCTATTATCACAGAAGCCTCTAAACTAGGTTTCCTCAATGTGAGTGTGTGACCATATAATTAACTCAAAATAACAAGAAGTTTAACCTCTCCTGATTACATTATATTATGCTCACAGGATGTCTTGAAAATAAATTACTTAAATTCAATAAATTATATTATATTATATTCAATAAATTATTCAAACCAAGATAACTGCGTATTCTAATTATTACATTAAAATTCGAAATATTTTATTTTTATTTTGTCGTTCTATTTTAACTTGTGAAGGATTTTGGATAAGATTGAAATTGCATTTGTATTTAATATGAACCAACGGACGTAACGGTTATTCTGTCTTTAACATTTCAAAATGAATTCTGGTATGTTACTACATACCCTCTCCCTTTTTTATTAAATTTCTTAAAACTTTTTATTGCACGCGTACTCTTTATAATATTGTAACACTGACCTTTTACCTCGTCGCCACTTGTACTGTGCTTACAGTACGTATATATGTAGAATTGCACTGGCTCACCACTACACTCAATAGTGCGGAAACACGTCCATTCCAGTCCGGCATCGGCCGTCGACTGACTAATGACAGCTATAAGCTGTCCCCACCACTGGTGTACGTGAGACAATGTATATATCTATTTCATAGATACACTACACTGATGATAGCTTATATGTAACTGTGGATAAATATATATATGTCAGCTGGCTGTATCTTGGTGGAAAAACCGTCAGCTGATACGGGAGGCTACAACCGCTCCTCCCCCCAACCGAGCTCCAGCTGACGTTCACGAGGCTTCATAATACTATACTTTGATGCATTTTACTAATTACCGCTTGAGAGGAACTTGGTCATAAAATCTGCTGCTGGCTCCCGGACCACGTCCCGCACTACGGCCTTTTTTTTTGTTTTAGTGGGGAAATCTTTCATAGATACCCACGGTCTCCGGGGGAGGGGCCGTGGGTTATGTCGGATTCCTATTTCCTACCGACCAAAACCTCACTGTGTTCCGCCAAGACGCATATTGGTAGAATTCCTCCGTGACCCGCGCACTACGGCCTGCTCGAACAGTATACCTACTATTTTCTGTAGATTGACACTTTTAAAAATTCGTTATATCTTTTGAATAGAATATCCAATTCTTTTCATTTAAAAAGTATTTTGCTGGTATTGAAACAGTCTATAATAAAACATCATTTAATGGGATAAGGATTAATATATGTGTATGGATAACATGGTTTGATTACTGTCGGCACTTCTATTTACTTTGAAAACGTAAAAAAGTAGTTGTAGTAACATAACTACTGAAGATGGACATATGGTATCGCGGACT
>CAJQZN010035749.1:0-12641 GCA_907164685.1 Colias eurytheme | reverse complement strand
AGAAAAAGGATCCGCACATACAGACACACGGACGTCCAAGACAGAACATTTTTAAACTGTTTTTTAACTAGTTTAAATAACAAAAATGACATCAAAAATATCATGAACGTTAAAAATAGTGTTTTTTCTTAATATGTGTGAGTATGTATTATCTTACAAGTGCAATGTATGATACATAAAGACATTTTAAGTTTGAAAAATCAGATGTTTTGCGCGAAGTGACAGTAGTACCCACCTCAACGCTTCGCTTATGAGGCGTGCAATATGACATCGATAAAATCCGTTTATGATTTTTTACACGTGGAATACTTTTAAGCTATTGCATAGCTTCTATCGCGGGCCTTGAGCGCGGGGACCGAATCCAGAAATTTAGTAACGAAAACCCTCACGCTCCCCACTCCGACGGGCGCGGAGGTGTTGCTTGAAGGCATAGCATACAATAGCTTTACCGGGGCAGTCCCGAAGTATAGTAATATAGAGGGAGGGCAGTTCCCGAGTGCCACACGTCTTTTTTAACTATCTCTGTTATATTTTAGATATTGCAGTATGGACTTATGGAGTTTTTTATTTTCAATACATATTTAACTCATTCCTAGAGGCTGTATTTGCTTTAACTTGCTCCGAAATTCACTCCGCATTTGTGATTTTGACAGATAAATTATCGGAAGTAATAAAAGGTAATTTTTTTTCTTAAATTTTACATTATTATTTATAGTTTTGATTTTAATTAATCTTCATTTGACAGTCTCAGAAAACATTTTTTATTTTATTACAATTAAAAAGATACTTATCTCAAAAATACCTTCGCACGCACAATTATTAATAAATACCATTAATTAATTTACAATAAATTTTAATGTTTATTTTTTAGATGAGAATTGGTCATACAAGTCGACACAAGGTTCACTATTAGTTCGTAAAACACACCGCGCCTATATTACACTATGCCATTGTATAATGGAAGTCAATAAGGGATATGGTTATTTGACCTTTTTAATATTTTCCTCTATCGTGACGTCGATGATCATCACCTTTTTTAACATCAGCCTTATTTGGAACAACGGTGAATATAAATGACATATTTGGCCTTCTTCATAATGTGCAGCGTTGGCCCAACAAATGATCGTGAATCTACAAGACGGCCCATCGTAGACATTTAGGCCCTCAACTATCGTGATTGTTGTGAAACTTTACTTTTCATAACGCTACTCATCCTCGCACATCTCTGGTGGAAAAGCATCCTTACTGCTTTTTATTTCTTGTTACTGAAAAGTATCTTCTTTTCAGTAACAAGTACAACGTTCTATTCTTTATAAAATATTTTCATAGCATTTGAATGCCATAAAACCAAAAATATCTAATTCAAGTGTCTTCGACTTGAACTAAAGTTTTCAGTATATTCGTGTGTATTATTTTCTATAATTAAGCTATCCACTCCGACGGGCGCGGAGGTGTGGCTTGAAGGCATGCTATGCAATAGCTTTACCGCGGCAGTCCCCGAGTGCCACACGTTTTTGACGTGACAACGTCTAAAATTCGATAGCCGGCTGCACGCACGAAAAAACATGACCATGAGTCATGCGTTACCTCGCTCTGAGGCGTTCCGTAAGGCTTGAAGTGCAAGCGAGAGCGCGGAACGAGCGACAAAGAAGCACAATCGGCCGTTGTCACGTTCAACTATCGTCAGTAAACCGACTTTACAGACAACCAATTTTTTTTTATATTTGAAATAATCTGTATATTTTATACCTACTTTATTATTTTCTCAGACGAACGGATGTTCACAAACACTTTGAAAGTAGCAATTCAAATTCAATGGGCTATCTTTCATTGGTATAGAATATACATTTTTATCGAACCTTGTCAACGAATCAATGAAGAGGTGAGTGTATAAGTTATTTTAAAATAATTAAGTATACTTCACTACATAGTATAAAACAAAGTCGCTTTCTCTGTCCCTATGTCCCTATGTATGCTTAATCTTTAAAACTACGCAACGGATTTTGATGCGGTTTTTTTTAATAGATAAAGTGATTCAAGTTTTAGTATATAATTAATTATGTTTAAGACAAAGCAGGCGAAGCCGCGGGTAGAAAGCTAGTTAAAATATAAATAACAAAACTTTCTTTAGAAAATCCCTATATGCTTACTTAATTTGAGCCCACACCGCGTTCGTATATCATACAATCTTGAGTTTGTTAAAAAAAAAGATTTTTTTTTAAATTAAACTTCTTTAGGTGCGTTAAGAGTAAATTTCAAGGTTGCGTCATGGCAATGCCGTCACGTCATGTAGTAAAGCGACAATTTTGGTATCTTTGAATCTTGCCAAAAAAGTTTCACTACTGACACGTATACGCTCTTTTTTAATACATTCGTTTAAATATTGTAATAATGTTTCCATTTTTAGACGGTAACTCTGAAGAATCTTTTATGTCAGTTAGCGTATAAATCCATGAAGATAGGAGAAGAGATGCCAGTAGACATGAATATATTCATGAAAAGCCTTCTATTGGTGAAACAAAGCTTTTCACCGTTGGGAATCTTTACCTTGTCTAGATCTATTATGATTACGGTAAATAATAAAGTGATTTTTAAGAACCAGTAAAAACTGTATTTGTATGTGTTGTGTATTTATAGGTTTTTCTAATTATATAGGTAATTCTATAACGAATGCGAACATTTCCTAAATGCGTGCACCAATTAAAATGTGCATATTTTTATTGATAGGCCAGCCAAAGATGAAAAACAACAAATCTAGGCTATAACACAGTTGTAATTTAATTTTCTGTTGATATTTAATGATTTTAACTCTATAAATTAAGTAAGCAATAATTTCATGATTGAACAAAAAAACTGATAATATTTTCTTTACAGATTACCGGCATTGTCATCACGTATACCATAACAGTTATTCAATTCCAAAAGTAAGAATCTCTATTCAAATTGATATTTTGTTTTCATAATTACTTATTTATAAGTTTGAACAGTATCGAATTAAAATGTTTCAGAACTATCTAGAAATTAATTACAATGTGGTCTATTCGAAGAAGGTCACAACCAATAACAGAAAATCAATTTTATAGCTTAAGAGTTGCACGTTTTTTTGCTTAATCCGATTATCTGTGTTACAAATTCACGGCTAAACCAAAGCACGGATTAGTATGAAACTTATGAAAGAAATTGAAGAACCAGATAAAAATAGGATAATAAAAAAAATCGACTCCTAGAAGGTTAAAATAGGGGATGAAAATTACCCTAACTTTGAATACGGGTAAAACCACGGGGTACAAGCTAGTCATATATGTAGGCTAGTATACAAATGGTTTATCATAATTAGAATTTTGCCATTTTTTCAGCACTCGTGTTAAATTAAATTTAATAAGGATCTCGTAAGCTTTTCTTACAAGATTATCAATATACCTAGTTAAAAATCCTCGGATTTGTCACAAATCCTCGTATTCTATATGGAATATCTTTTAATATAAATTAACTATTATATAAAACTATTAATTCGTGGTTTGAAAACGTATCTAGTTATTGTTTGTAATTTGTGTGTTAATAAAAATGTATTTCATTGGAATCGTAGTTTTATTGCAATTTCGTTTTGGAATAGATATTACCATTAACAGACTTAGAGCGTATACGCACTATGCGGGTAGCCGCATTGCGGGTAGCCGTCCGGCTAACCGCAAGCACAATTATGTACGTAATATTCATTTCTATGCGCACTGTGCGGTCTGCGGTAGCCGCATCGCAGTGCGCATAGAAATGAATATTACGTACATAATTGTGCTTGCGGTCAGCCGGACGGCTACCCGCAATGCGGCTACCCGCATAGTGCGTATACGCTCTTATGCTTAGTTTCGATAAGAGAATCGAATATAAAAATAAATAAAACTGTATTATTACGGTTGCATTGTTGAAAGTAATTTTGTTTTCAAGGTGGGTGGTGGAAGGATGTATAGCAGAATTTTATAAAATATTTCGATTTTAAATATCTATTTTTATTTTTTATGTATCATGAAAATCATTTATTCGTTTTCAATATATTTTTTTAGTCATACACATTATTTATAGTCATAATATCCAACACTCAGTCTAATACTATTATATTATACACTTTTTTTCCAATCTCCAACATTTTTATGTTGGTTTAATGCTCTAAGTTTTTATACATTGAATATTATTACAAAACAAGCAATAAAAACGTCATCTTCTCATTCTTAATTATTATTAAATTATTAACTAAAAATATGTAATTCATAAAAATAATTTAATACAATATTAAACTATAAAATTTCTATATATAAATATTATATAGCAGTGTTTGCTTCAATTAAATTTTTGTTCTTTAAACTGTTCATGCTTGCTTTCCGGTGGCTCGTGTCTCTCGCTCTAATCGTGTCTATGATTCCCAAGAATGGCGCCTCAACGAAAAGATATAGGACCACTGCTATTAAGAAAGCCACGAAGACCATGCCGAGGCTTAAATTAAACTGAAACAAAGGAATAAATTATTAGAATAAAATATACATAATCTTACGTTGCATTTATATCAAACGAGCATAAAGCTAGAGCTAGAGCAAGAGCATTCTTTCGTGATATTTTAGTGTAAATGAATTGTACTCATATTCAGTGTTGTTCAGTATAAGAACAATGCGTAGAATCTTTTCAAACGCACTAAGAACAACGAAAGAATGCTCTACGCCTGTTTACTCCAAAAGAATTTGACATAGTGGGGTTAAAATGAGAATTCACTCGTTTGATGGATGTAGGTAAATGCATCGTGAAATGTAAGCGCGCGTGACCATCCGGTAAAGGTCAGCGCGTTGTCACTCTGTTGTCAAACAGGTTTTTAAGGATTTATCGAATGGAAAAAAAATCATCAAGGATGTTATGTGTATTTTTTACGGAATCAGCGTATGAAAAACCATATGATGCTTTGATTTTAGTAGGTACATTAAATTTGCGACGGCCTGTATTTATGTTAGAGAAAATTTGTATAATTTCTCCGTATTTCAGATGAAGGGGCTCCTATTTCAGTGTAGTTTTAAAATAAAATGAATCTAACCAGACCCACTTTCTAACAAGACCAGCACGTTCTGATCCAGAATTCTCAGCATTATATGCAGCACTTGTTATACCCGGCGCGGCGAATGATGATCCCTATGACAGTTCGTCTTAGTGATTGCTCGTATGATGGGTCGTGTCGATACTTTACTATTTTATAAGCAAGGGCGTGGTTTGCATTCAGCCATGTCGGTAAACATGTTTTTACAAATATTATAAAATGAATTTTTTACTAAAATTTTTAATGTCTATTATGTTGTTGTTGTATTAAGTTTTTTAGCATAGATTAAGTAGGTAAGTAAAACGAAAGTTTTCCAAAACATAAAAATGCGCCTTATCATTTTCACGTAATTTTAACCCGTTTAACACGGTGTATATTATTTTATCGTGAAAATGGAAGCCCCCATTTAATTTGTCTAAAAAACTTATATTATCATAGGTAAGTAAATTAACGCGAACGGTAATTAATTAATTATGCTGCGATCTTCTGGTCCATTCAATAGTGAATGAACTAAAGCTTAGGCATGGAAAAAATGTGAACTCGTTTCCATTATCGAAATTTGTTTATCGATACTTTCCGCACTAGTAGATAAATGCCAACGATGTAAGTTTTGTTGGACGTAAACGTAAAGTCAGATTGATATAATTTCTCTTAAATGTTAAGAATTGTTATAATTCCAACAGAATATCATTGTTATGTCATAAAGCTACGTAAAAATTAATAAATGCCATTTTTAGATGCCTCCAATATGTTTCTAATTTAATGGTGACGCCATTACAAGTTTGTCTCTTGAGAATAACTGTCAGTGTCATAGGAATCATCATTCGCCGCGCCGGGTATAACTGACGACGCTGTTTGTAAACGGTGAAATTATACAATTTATATGCGAGCAAAATATATCTAGGTAATTATAATTTCTAATTACTACAGAATTACTCACTAAATGTATTATGTTGAATCGTATCATGATGCTGGAACCAGTCATCATCCTGAATAAGGTTATGTGACAGAGGTAAGCGCAATAGGAAACTCTACATATAACCGTCCAAATACGTGCCTCCAAGAATCCGCGAATCGTTCCTGAAAACATATAAAGGATATTAAAATATAGTAACTGTAAGAAGTAGTGCACTACTATGTTAATAATTAGGTATTGTCAGTCTTAAAGCAAGTGTTTATTTATTTTTTCTCCAATGTGCACTCACTACTATGTGAATAATAATTGGCAATGGCAAGTTTTCCTTCATTTTAGATCTTAGTACATATTTTCTACGTACTTCAAGTAGATTCTGAGAATACTATATATATAATTAATGTTTAACATTTATTGGTCTATTCTTCACTGCCACAACGTGTGCAGTGAAGAAATACAAATAAATATAAGAAAACTTTAACATCTATTGATTTATGATTATAATGCCGGTCACTCACATTCCCACGATCTCCACAAGAGGAGAATGACATTTGCATAACCTAAAAACTTTAGTGCTCTATGCTAAAAACTTACCCTCAAATTTGAACACCATACCAAATATAAAAACTGCGACGCACATCCCAAACACAGGCTTTAGTAGTAAAGAGAACAAAACTCGTATGTATATAGAGAGTCGTGGACCGTCTCTGTATGCAGCCATGCCTGCTATAGCAAGGGCAAATCCCACAGGCACAATTGCGTAGTACATGGGCAGGTACTTCTGAAAATTAATTCGTTTGAAGCTGTCTGCGCCACAGGGTAAAAATAATAGTAGTGGTAAAAGTAACAGTAAATTTTGTATATTATTTACTGGCTATCCGCCCGCGGCTTCGCCCGCTTTGTCTAAAACCTAATAAATTATATATATACTAAAATCTTTGTCTAGAACCACTCTATCTATTTAAAAAACCGCATCAAAATACGTTGCGTAGTTTTAAAGATTTAAGCATACACAGGGATATTGATTATAGATACGGAGAACTCGACTTTGTTTTATACATAATATATTTGTTTGTAACCGAATCCTTTAAACTCGATTTCGATTCAGTTTAAACAGACAAATAGAATCCAAGTATTGTACACTTATCAAGGATCGGTGACAATACAATAATTTCATGAGTTTAATTGTGTTTTTAAGCTATGTTTATTATTATTATTTCGGCTTAATGATGAATTGTTGTACAAGTTTTACTTCGCTTATTGAAATCTTTTTGGTTAGTTACTTACCCTATACTTTTCAATATCGAAGTTGTTATTTTTCATGTTGTAGATAATTAATCCGAGTGCAAGGCCAATGACAAAGCAAGCCATGTTCGTGTGTGTGGGTGTATACACGTTCACAAATGTTGGGTCAGTGACAAACATGTTTCTCATCATTCTGAAATCAATTAAAAATATTTCTTGGAAAAATAATAAAAAACTTTGATATAAAAAATAACATTAATGTAGATTATACATACTTATATTTACACATAAATTTACATTTTTTTATTAAAAAGGAAAACGGAACCATCTTATATTCAATTTAGATATTTTATGTTTATTTATTATGCAAGAAGTAGGTAAGGAAAGTACGTTTTGTATTAAAACTAGGTGTTCAAATCATACTTATCAAAAGTTTCACATAATTTACTTTTTAAATTGATAACTTACTCCAATGTTACAACTAACGATCCATTCAGATCTTGGAAGTACGTATGGAAAGCCGGTGCTACAACGCCAATCACCAACAAGACGACCAGAAAAATCCTTCTTATACATCCTTTAAATAACACACAGAGGATCAAACCAACTATGTGCAATTGAAAATCTGCTGCCACATACCTGAAAAATATTGTTGGTTTTTAACACGATTTTATTAGAATCATCTGTATACTTGTATGTAAATGTGATAAACCTATATTTATATCTCTTAAACTAATACTATAAGTAGTAAAGTGAGCTGTGTATGTTACTTGATTTCAATGAACTTTACGATAGTTTAGTCGCAGAACAAACCAGCTTTTTAGGAAATTTTTACGTGTACTGCTTGTTGAGCGACAAAAATAGATAACTAATAACTATGAAGGTAAGAAAGATATTTTAAATACAAAAACATACAAACCATGCGTGGAGCATGCACTTGCTATTTTTATAATAATTTCTTATGTAAAAGAGGTGGATCCACCATGATTGGCGGCAGTCAGTCACTGCATCATTTACTATTGGCTGAAATAAAACAAAGTCCCTACATATTAGTCAATTATGCAGTGGTTGCTCAGTGGTGAGTTCCCTTTGAGTAGACGAGGGTTCGAGACCGGGCGGGCGTGCAGGAAATATATACAGGGTGTCCCACTATTGGTATACTAAGCTGATGATTAGTCAATAACAAGTTATAACCACAAGTTTCTGAGAGTTCTGATCACAATATACGAAAGTTTCACATTACCTTCCAAAAGGGTCCCGATCCAGCATATCTGAGCCATGTAGATGTAATGGCTAAGACAATTGCATATGGTGGCGTCAATCTACAAAATAAATAAATTGTAATAAACACAAAAAATAATAATAAAAAGACGTATGGCACTCGGGGACTGCCGCGGTAAAGCTATTGCATGCTATGCCTTCAAGCCACACCTCCGCGCCCGTCGGAATGGGGAGCGTGAGGTTTTTCGTTACTAAATTTCTGGATTCGGTCCCCGCGCTCAAGGCCCGCGATAGAAGCTATGTAATAGCTTAAAAACACAGTTCGTTTTCCGGGAATAAATATGGGTTTTCATGCTGAGGATATAAAGCAAATTTCTTCTAAAACCTAATTTGCCAGTTTCTATTAGTATTTATTTTAAAAATACTTACCTCAGCCATCGTATACCGATTCGCTTTGGTATTTCAAGCCAGTCCAATGTTTTGGTCTCCGCCGCGATTTGCAGATTGTATGACAGTAATAATCCCGAAATTAAGAAAAATATTTGAACAATTATTGTGCCGTTGTATCCAAATTGATATCCCACATAGTCAAATGTCTGTAAACATGGAGATTAGTTTTAAGTGATTGGTTGGATAATTCAATTAAATAAACGAAAGTGTGTTTGTTTGTCTTTCTTTCACGTAGAAACGGAATTATTTTAACGACTTCTTATTGAAAGAACACAGGGTGTTATTGGTTTTTAAACATATACATAAACAAAAAAAACCGCTACATAGTTTAACGAACCTTTCGTCGTTTAGGAGAATTTCAGTAAAAAAAAAATGTTATCTTTCTTCCAAATAAACTCCTCACCACTTTATTACTTACCGATTCCAGAAAGTGCGTATTCTGACAAAGTAGTACCATCGGTAGTATTGAATGAAGAATAATAACCAAACATATCGTAAGCGCTCTGTGAAATAAACATAATAGATGAAGAGCCCACGACGGCCAGACCTTCGATATTTTATATAAGTTGAAAGTTTAAAATAGTACCTAAGTTTCGTTATAGAATAAAAGCTAAATTTTATACATGATACTTGGGGACGTATAAAAAGATGTTACCTCAAGAGCCGGACAGTTTTCATGCTTTTTACATCTTGCCAAACACATTGAAAAAATAACTGACATATCATCAAATTCACATTATTACTTAAACGTGTAACAAAATATATGAAATAACCTACTAAAAATATTAGTTTACTGTAATTACAAAAAAATAATGGTATAATCATCATCATCATCATCAATACATATAATAAAATTCTAGAAAAGTGGTGTCTGTACAATGAAAATATGTAAAAAAAAATAGCAGGGGTTAAACTAAATCGATCCCAAACCCAAAACTGTCGTTAAAATTTTTTTGTCTGTTTGTCTGTATGTTTGAACTCGCTAATCTCAGAAACGGCTTATCCGATTTAAATGCGGTTTTCACTAATATATTGTGGTAATCTTCATTTAACATTTAGTGTTTATTTCATGTCAATCGGTTTATAAATAAAAAAGTTATGACCATTTAACTAAGTATTCACGGCGAACATTTGCTACTAATAGACAGTGTACGATAAAACGTAAGTTATCTGTTATACGCTACAGTTATTTCTATAAAATGTCCAGGTGATCATATCGAAAGTCCCAAAGAAAATGATTAAAGTGAACGACCTATCAGTAACAATAAGCCAAATTTTTAAAAATCGGTTCTTCCATTTATTTGATATACGGTAAAAAAGTTGTAGGTAATAAAAAAATGAATTTTGACCCAAGTGACATATGAAATGAAAGGGCATGACGTGTAAAGTATAATTGGACATCTTACATATTTAATCAAAATCGGTTCATCCATTTATTAGATTACAGCACAGATTACAGCGGTAAAAGTGGGAATGAACAATAATCGAATGTGGTCAAATAATATCTCAAGCGGCATATCAAAATATGAAAGAGCAACGTGTGAATTACAAATAGCAATGTTTTATCGAAATCGGTTCATCCGTTTATTACACTTTAGGGGTGACAGTGGTTAGATAAATAAACCAAATGGAGCATCAAACGACAGGATAATATTATGTCGTGTACATAATATAGGTACAATTAGATAATATGGTTTACATCAAAATCGGTTCTGCCATTTACTAGGGATGGAAAGGTTGAAAGTCTGTGAAAGAAGAGGGGGATATGGGAGCGAGAGGATAGCCACACCCTGGAAATTTTGAATTCTACTCAAAGCCACATAGGTCTGGTGCGGCGCTTGGCAATTTTTTTCTTAAATATACCACTTCTTTTGCCACTGTGGTCCATTACAATTTGTGCACGGTTACGGCCCAACTTAAAAGATGTCAAAGAGCAACAAACTTATAGATATCAATATGATGTAGGAATGTATTAAGGAGGTAAAGGTAGTTCTCGCTCACTTGAAAATATTACATGAAAATAAGAAACCGAAGTTTAAAAATTAAAAAAACCCAACGCAATTTGAAGGAAAAGGAATAAATAATTTTACAAACTTCCCGACGATCTTTAAAATTATGATAATTCACGACTCAACAAAAAAATTTTCGTTCTTTGTCCTAAAGTTTATACTATTATTTTCCAGTTAGTTATGCACAAAAACGAAAAGAAAATACCTTTTTTCGGTATAAAGTTTGCTTTTGTGATAGTTATAATAATAATACTAATTTTTCAATTTTTTCATAAATTTTAATTGATTTTAATATTTTTAAAAAGACCGCGCGGTGAGAGTGGTATATTAACGTTTACACTGTGCCGCTAGATGGCACCCGAGTGATAAACAACCATCAGGTATTATTTACAAGCCCAGAATAACTTAAAATGTCGTCACGAAAGTGCAAATACGATGCTGATGCATTTTGTTTTATATGTGGTCAATTTATGTATTAAAGTTCGAGACGTGAAATATGAACTAAAGACATCTCACGTTCTCTGTGAAGCCTATGAAGCATATTTTGACTGTCCTGTACGGAATCAAGATAAGCCATGGGCTCCACATGTTGCTTGTAGATATTGTAAAAGGTGTTTGGAAGGAAAGGCAAATTCCAATTACAAATTTTAAGGCCATGGGCTGCAGGATGTCATTAAAAGTACATATGCTGCATGCTCATTTGGATAAATTTAAAAACAATATGGGAGCCTATTCCGAAGAGCAAAGAGAACGTTTCCATCAGGACATCATGAATTTTGTACAACGCTATCAAGGCCAATACAATGAAAACATGATGGGCGACTATATTTGGGGTTTATAGAGAGAAAGTAGCTATGAACATAAAAGAAAAAGTAAAAGTGTGCACTTTTAAGTTATTTTCCACTTCTCTGTAAGCTAATTTGATAGTAAAACTTAATAAAAATAATAAACATTTTTATTTCAATAGTTTTATTTTCAATAAAAAATTAAAATCCGAGATTTTTAAAAATTTCCTTCAATCAGTCTTCTAAGCACAAAAGCAAAGTTTTTCATGCCATATATTTTTTTTCCGTCTAATTACGACCTAAACTACGAAATTTAATGCTTTGCAATCAAAGTCAAATTTCATGGTGACCCGTTGATAATATGATAATGATGGTATGGCATCCACGACGACTTTGTTTTTTTTTTATTTTTATAAATATTATATGGTATATTTTATTTTTAAAGATCTTCGGGAAGTTTGTGAAATTATTTATTCCTTTTTCTATGCACTTTTCTTCTTTGCGTTGGTTTTTTTTTATTTAATTTTTATTGCACAGTCTAAACGGTTTAGTTACTACAGGCGCGAGACAGGAAAGATGAGCGCTGACACAAACGTCAAAACGCAAAGGAATAGAAGGAATCCGCTACGATACTAATTGCCATAAGCGTATGATGTGTTTTGCACAATTTTATTAAATTGCGACTGGATGCAAATTTTGTTCGTGATCGTCGTCGTCGTTGGTAGGGTGAACAAATCTTTAGCAAAACATCATCAGTACGCTTATGTCAATTAGTATCGATAGCGGATTCTATTTCTTTACGTTTTGACGTTTGTCTCGGCACTCATTTGCTGCCAATGATATTATATATAGAAACAAGAAAATATCATTGTTTGCTGCACAATATATTGTCAAAAACATCCATACAAGGAAGGAAGGAAAATAAATTTGCTCCTTTCCCTCCTGGT
>CAJQZN010035746.1:8921-22177 GCA_907164685.1 Colias eurytheme | reverse complement strand
AATTGTCAAATAACTTGTTGAAAACGCAATTTTGCTAGACTGCAGCCTTAATGTTTGAATCTAACATTATTTATGAATGGTTATTACTACAAGTTTAAACATCTGTATACACATCTGTATACCACCTGTTTATAAACCAAGTGGCAAACACTCGTAATAAAGTAACATAATTGTTAATTTACCAAACATTTGTTTCGTTTAAACAGACAGAATGGCCGAAGAGTCACGACCAACACACAATACTGATAGACGCGATCGACGCGTTCCTACAAGACTGCACGGAAGCGATATCTAGACGCAATGGGGAGAGGCTCGTCTGGGAGACGCAGCTGCAGCAGTGGGCTGAGGGCTTTAAGAAGATACTGCCGAACCCCTGGGGGCATCCTGTGCTGCAGGCTCTGCTTGGTGGACAGGTGCCGGGAGATGAAGAGAGTGAGTACACTTGTTTATTAACTCAGCCCCTGGAATCACAGACACAATAGAAAATCTATTGTGTCGTGGTCAGATCGGGCCGCTCGGGGCTCAATGGGTTATTGATTGATTTGTAGTTTGTACAGTAAACATGTGTTGTCATTTCAAACTTCTATGCAGACAAATAAATGCATAATAACCATGGAAATGTGGTATGAATGAATGAATGAATGAAATACTCTTTATTGTACATACACAGTAATTAATTTTGTTACATAGTTAAGATACTGGTAATGCAATGTTTATACATAAGTTTTATAAATTGATGAATGTGTTTAAAATGTAATTGAATATTGATAGAGACGGACATAGGTTGATCTTGAGTAATATTTTAGTCAAAATTCATTAAAAAACAGTTGCAGAATATTTGAACTATGTATTAATATACAATAACATTCATTATAACTAATATTGTGTGAATACTTTAATTCTAATTCAATTTTTTTTACAAAATTACTGATATAGGACACTTGAATCATTTTTTGTGTTGCTTTTGAGAATAGATTAAATTCAATATAAACATTAATGTTTACTTATAACTATTTAATTTTTATGGTATTCTAACATAATCCAGATTATGTACTCATTTATAATCATTTAAACGTACAAAGTAACTGTCTTTGGATCAATTCAAAAAACTCACAAATATTTTTATTTATTTCTGGCTACTGCTACATAATAACAATTCACTTTTCCCATATCTGCAGTACTAGAATGGCTGAAACAGGAGCGCGGCGTGATGCTAGTGACGCGGCTGCGGCAAATGGTCGCGTCCAAGTCGTGCGTGGACCTCGCGCTCAAGCTCGCCGCTACATTGCGCACGCGCACACGACCGGCGATGACACCAGATGCAGATGGAGCGCCAGGTGATAAAATAAATAAACAAAAAAAAAGACGGGTTGCACTCCGGGAGTGCCGGCAGAAGTGAAAACTTGATTATTAATGTTGAGCATGTTTGATATTTTGGAATGGTATCCGTCTTACGCTTTTTCGATCAGGTCACGTGTCCTGACGCGAGTTTAAGATTTTATACCCATTACAGAAAAAGTGCTCAACGCCGCTAAAGAATTTTTCACTTCAAAAATCATACGTGTCAGAAGTGAAACTTTTTTTGGCAAAATTCAAAGATACTTACCAAAATTGTCGCTTTACTCCACGATGTGACGGTATTGCCATGACGACCTTTAAATTTAACTCTCAACGCGCCTAAATAAGTTTCATTTCAAAAATATTAGTTTTTTATAATAGTAAGTATAGATTTCTTGGAAGTTTTATATCCTACTTCTACTTATATTATAAATACGAAAGTTTGTGACTCTTTCACAAAAAAAACTACTGGACAGATTTGTATGAAACTTGTATTACAGGTATCAGAATAACACATGAGCTATAGAAACACTTCATTTTTCCTGCGGGTTCATCCTTTGGTGTGACCGCGTTAATTTACCTATACAAATAACAAAGACAATATAATTAAAACATACGTTTCATATGTAAACAGAGAGTACAGAAGCCGAGCAAGAAACAACAGAGTTCGCAGATGTATTGCGGCAAGAGGCCGGCTTCACGCCGGACGTGTGGAACTTTCTCATGGACATTGAGTTTGTTCTATTGGACAAGGTCAATAATAGACCTGCGTGCATTGAATTGGTGAGTTTTTGAGAATTGTTCGAAAGGCGATTAACTTTGTAGTTACATTTAAATGATGATAAATGAGTAAATAACTAAAACGTGAGGTCATTAAACATCTGAATTATGTTAGAATACCATAAAAATTAAATAGTTATAAGTAAACATTCATGTTTATATTGAATTTTATATTATTATACCGACGTTTCGCAAACTTTGCAGCGAGCGTTGTCACGGGGAGACTGACTGAATTAATCGCATTTAAAATCTGTTAAAATCTTTAATTTCTTAATTATAAGAATTAAAAGAAAAACGCGTAAAATCAAACACAAGATTATACTAAGTTTGCTTAAAATAATTCTCATGTTTCCTATATGCACTTTATTATTTTATTAATTAAACATTGTTTTGTTTTATTCTGTGTATTTCCTATATTTTAAGGGTTGCCTGGTAGAGATCGCTACCTAGCGATAAGGCCGCCTTTTGCTTGTTTTATATTATGTGTTGTGTGCTTTTGCATTTGTATTTATTTATTTCTAAGCAATAAAGAATTTTCATTCATTCATTGTTTGCAGGCAAAACAAATACCGTTTCGGGAAGCTTGCCCGCTAGTGGAGAGACTCAACAACCGGCTTGAGTCGTCGCCGCAAGAGAAGAAACTGTGGAAGAACGCTAAAGAAGTCGCTGCTCTTGTTGCACAGGTAATAAGAAATAAGTTATGTAACAAAAATTTGAAATTATTGTTTACTAGATTTCCGCCCGCGGCTTCGCCCGCGTTTTCAAAGAAAAACTCGCATAGTTCCCGTTCCCGTGGGATTTCCGGGATAAAACCTATCCTATGTGTTATTCCAAGTTACCCTCTATATGTGTGCTAAATTTCATTGTAATTGGTTCAGTAGTTTTTACGTGAAAGAGTAACAAACATCCATACATCCATACTTACAAACTCGCATGTATAATATTAGTAGGATATTAGTAGGATGTTAATACTTATTGGCAAAGCCAGTGATTGTGAACTAAAGTTAGAATGAATTGGAATTTTTTGGAATTATTAGAGAGAGAAAACTTTGTCTGTTTTCTATGTTATAATCATTAGTTTTGTTATAACTATTATTTGTTGTGTGTTATTTTTTGTTTGTATAATTTATTTGTGTGTGCTATAGCTAATCAATAAATGTTACTTCCCTTCCAGGTGGTGATAGCGAGATGCATGCTGGTACCCGTGTGCCGTGGGGACGTGCTGATAGCCCTCTACGGGTGTTTCCGCTCCGTAGTGCACATGTTGGGCGAAGAGAAGCTGGCCACCTGCAGCGTGGGGCTCGCAGCCCTGGCCACCACGGCCAGGCACCTGCACACCATGGCCGCTGCAGCTCATAAACAGGTGATTATAATAATAATAAATAAATAAAATTCATTTATTTCAGGCCACATAGCCCATATAGTATTAGTAAAATCTTATCCTAGTGTAAGTATTACAAATTACAATTACCTATTAATTACATACATTTATTCCTACAGCCTAATTTACAAAGCCAATGTTTGCTAATAACATTATCCAAATAGTTTAATACCTTTATAGTGTACTAGGTTTCCGCCCGCGGCTTCGCCCGCGCAGTCAAAGAAAAAACCCGCATAGTTCCTGTTCCTCTCTGATATCCGGGATTGCGTCATTTTCCTGGGATAAAAAGTAGCCTATGTCCTTTCTCGGGTATCAAAATATCTCCATACCAAATTTCATGAAAATTGGTTCAGTAGTTTAGGCGTGATTGAGTAACAGACAGACAGAGTTACTTTCGCATTTATAATATTAGTGCGATGGTGTGAAGAAGCAATGGCGCCAAGTGTGTAGGAAAGTGCTCAAAGTGATCTGTGATATAGTGCAGCTTCCAAAACAAGTGAATATGGTGGAAAGTTTGATATTGAGTAAAAAACAAAAGAACCAGTGAGGTGAGGTGATGTGCTCAAAGTCGTAAAAAATCTACAATCAGTTGTATCACATTTTGTCAAATGAACACCTATTTTTAACAAGGAAACTAGTTATTTTCGTATTAAATGAAGATATATCACAAAGTCTTATTAATTTCAGCTAAAAGGAGAGAGGACACCGTTTGTCTGTCAATTGTACGTGCGAGCGATCACCGCCGGCATGAACGAATTGGAAAAACTTAAACTTGCCACTGAAAAGGTATATATCCATATGATCTAAACCCAACATATAAAATTATCGATTTTAAATGCTCAATAAACTTCCTGGAATACTGAAATTTCATTGCTATTGTTTAGAAGTAGTAGAATTTGCAATTTCGCAGATTTAATGGAACACAAATCAAATTTTTACACATAAGTCTTTAAATAGATTTGTTAAGATAATTGAACTTTATAAAATACTCAATATAATTTATAACATAACATATCAATTATAAAACTACAGGAAGCCGAAGCTCGTTCCACGGAGCAGACTCTATCATCCTGGTTCAACCACCTGGGCTCGTTACTGTCAGCCAGCCACAGACTGAGCTGCGAGTGCTTACTGACTGCGTTCTCAGTGCACCCCTCGCCAGCTATGTATGATAAAGTCAAGGGGGCTCCACTATTGGAGGCTATAAAGGTTAGTTTGTTTATATAATATGGAAAGAAATGTAAATACATCATAGAGATAAGGAAGAAAAGACATTTTAGACAAGCATTTTTTAAATAGCACTGTATCTATAATTTAACTCCAAACATAACCTTTTTTTTTTAATATTGAAACTTTTTAGTAACTGTAATGTGTAAATAATACAACTTTTCTATCATATCAAGATTTTTAGCAATTACATGGTTAAATTATGTAATGTTACTTGTTTCGTTTATTAACATTAATTTGCAACAACAATTTTCAGGACCTGCAAGAGCCAAACCTAGAAACGACATCCGAATTCGGCAGCTGGGCGACCGACAGCCGCACGCAAACGAACCTAGTGAAAACATCAGAGACGCTAAACATGAAATATATACAGAAACAAGCGAATGTGTTATCTACCGCCATTTTTACTGAGGGCGAAGCGCTAGGACTCGAACCGGAGCTCTGCAATGATTTGGCTGTACTCCTGTCTGGTCCCAGGGTGAAAACACTCACGTGGGATATGGAACGGTGAGTCGTGTGATATTCACTGTGCAGGAATTATAAGTAAGATAAAAAATGTATAGATTCTTCACATTAAAAAAAAAAATTCTTCTCATAGGGTCAGTCATTTCTGACTGACCCTATCAGAAGAATTTTTTTTGCAAAGAAATCAATTGATTTTTACAATTATCTGTACGTTATCTACTTGATTGTAGCGCCAATTGGTGAAGAATGAAAAAAATGTGTTATTGTTCATTTCATTTGAATAAAAAGAGATAAAAGAAATAGTCTGAAATAATAAAAACTTGTTTCTGAACGTGTGAACTGGTTTTTAAAGTAGCTATTGTGCACATTTACAGGGAAGTTCTCCTGGAGAACTGCAGGACATACATGGAGCGGACACACGGCGGCACGCGGGCTCTAACCACTGAGCTCAAGTACCTCAACTTGGACCCCAGTTCGTACGAGCACTTGCCAGAGGAAGACGACAATGAAGACGATGTCTATTATGGGATCGAAAAAGGTAATGTACTAGATTTGGTGCCTGTTTTGGTCTATCTAAAATTAAAATCTATCTATCATTCAAATTTTGAATGGTTTGAACATGCGAAAGCGTTGTGTTTATTAAGTCTATTAATTTTTTTAATTACTAAACTATTGGTTTTCTATTTTTTATAAACAGGTTACGAACATTTGTTAGAAGCACAAGAAGCTTCGCCAGAATATAATCCGCAATTATGGCAAGACCCTTTTCTGGAAAGTCCATCTATTAGCAGCGACGAATCCTTAATGGTCGTCAAACAGCGTAAAAAGAAAAAGAAACGAGCCCCCGTTGAAGATCCACTGAAACTTGACTCTGAAACAAACAGTAAAAAAGAAACTGAGCGGTCTAATAGCATAGGAAGGACTAAATCAAATTCTAGAGACGCCACACCGCATCGCAGCCAAAGCAGTCAAGATGCTGATCACACAGATACAAAACCAAGCATTCAGTCCAAAGAAGATAAGAAATTAAAGAAGGAGAAAAAACAAGAACTGAAAAAAGATAAGAAGGAAGTGAAAGAACGAAAGAAGAGAGACAAGTCAAATATCAGACGTGAGACTAAGACAGACAAACAGGAGAAAGTGGGTGGAAACCTAGCGCGATTAGTTGGTATGAAAGTTGTTAGGAAGACTGATGAAGAAGACAAGATTGATAGGAACAATGCTCTTAAATTACAGAGCATAAACAATGATGGAAAAATGGGCAAGAAGACTGATCAAAATAAATTAATGGATAATAAAAGTAATAAATTGAATAACATTAGCAATGAAAGCAAACCGTCGGATAAATCACACGAGAACAGCGCTGTCGTTTTCGATGGACTATTCTCTATGGAGGACATGAAGTTTCCGGATACGCAAATTATCGCTCAGGATAAAACACATAACATATTATCTTTTAACCCACTCAATCCCCCTCCACTAGCACGCATCAAGCCAGATGTAAAAGATAATACCTCAAAATTAAGTACAAATAACAAAATCAGCAAGGAAGTTAAGAAAAGTGTAAAAAAATTAATTGATTTTCGCCCTCATAAGCTTCAGGATCAAAAAGTGTGTGATTTACTGCAATGCAAGGAAACACTTTTGAGTGAGCAGTCCCTACTCGAAACCGCTCGTCCGAAATTAGTTCCAGTGCCGGCTATTCCAACAGCTGTCATTGCAAAAAATGTGGAATCCCCAAATGTGCCAAAACCCCAGTCTTCGAAAGAGACCAATACTCGACACAACGTGAAATCTTCCGAGAACAAATCTCGGCAAAAGACGAATAAACTACACGAAAAAGCTGCAAAAGAAACAGCCAGTCAGAGAGCTTTCGAAGAATTCCTTAAGCTGCAATCATATGAAGCTGTGAATCTGTTAGCATCGGGTCCACGACCACAGCCAGTTGCAAAAGTCGATAATGTAATTCAAAAGAAATTTGAACATTTATTGGATCAAAACGTAAAAAATCAATCATTAAAAATAAATAAATCAAAGCCGCAAGATTTATCGCAAAACAGTGTCTCACAGAAAGTAACACCAAAACCCCCTTGTAATATAGATGTTCCCATAAATAAAGATGTTACACCAAATCCAACCCAAATACCTGATACAAAATACCCTCCGATATATGATCCAACGCAGCAACATTTTCAGAAATTTTTAAAAGAATTACAACAAAGTATTAACGCTGGCACGTTTGTCAAACAAAAGCCGGAAAATAAATCGGCCGAGAAATTGACAGGACCCAGGATTTTAAAACAGAAAATAGCTGATAATGCACCAAATACTTTTGCTCGTCTTAGCTACTTGCATAAAAGTAAGCAAATGGAGAATAAAATGAAGACTGAAGAAGAAATGAGAGCTAAGATTGACTCGAATCAGTTAACTACGGATCTTGATAAAATGTTGCATCTTCAATCAAATGGCCAAATTGTTATAAGCCGAGTAAACAAAAATCAAGTTAAAAAATCGGTAGATCCAATTCCTGTACGGAGCGCAAAGAAAGAAACGTCTCCAGTCTCGAAAATTGCACAAAATCATCCGCATCTCATAAGCTCTTTACAGGCTAAACCTACAATTGGGAATTATAATCCAAACATAAGTTTGCATAATAATTTGAATCCCCAATATTCAACTAATGTTAAAGTTGAAACTGCTTGTACATCAAGCGCGTTGTCAGAAAGAGATCAAGTCGATTTAGTGCTTCTCTTGAGGCAAAAAAATAAATTGAATGCAGGATATTTTGATCAAAACAAGACCAACTTCAATGATCAGTTTTATTCATCATGTTCCACCACAAATATCATAGATTCAACATTGAAGTGTCAACCAAATGTACAAACGCAAAATTCAAATTTATTACAGCAACCGATCCATAACTCCATTTCAAATATATCTAAACAATCTGAGACATCCGTGATAAAGCAGATATCAGGGAGCAGTCAAGACCTAATTAAATCAATACCAATTACTAATGAAATAAAAACAAACATAACAAATACGAATACTGTTATTAAAACAGTTTCTTCCGTTGCTCCGAAGTATATTCAGTTCAAAGTTCTTCCAAAAGATGAACAGGAAGTGTATGAAATTAAAAATGATTTGAACTTAAAAGAGAGCTGTAATTTTCGGGATTCAAAACCAAAGAAAGAGATTATTGACCACGTGCCCAGGGTTGACAATTTTACTCATTTGGATGAATACTTACGTTTTCACAATAATTTTCAGCCAGTCCAACCTCTACATCTACAAAAGATGGATAAAAATACAAATGAAGTTGCCCCAGCAATAATACCAGAACCGCAAATGACTATGTTCACGACAAGTAACATGGAAATAAGGGAATCTGAGAAGGATAAATTAAATATTATGATCTGTCTCAGTACTCAAGAAAATATAATAACACCGCCCATGAAACAACCACCTTTTCAAGTTAAACCTGCTGACACTAAGAAGAAGTCTGTGCCAAAGGTTGCTCAAACTGCAACGAAACCGCAACCGGTTGAACCACCTAAGAGTGACTGGGAAAGTGTTCTTGACGATCTCCTAAAACACAAAACTCCGAGCCGAGGCCCCAAGGCCCTCGACGTCGCCCTAAAAAAGGATTCTTTTGAAAAACATTTACCACAAAAACAAAAGACCAAAACAAGTACAAAGAAAGGTCGTGGAGTTAATAATCAAGCTATTAAAAATGATGATACAGCTACGAAAAATACCATAGATTCCCAAGGTTTCCAGCCCTTTAAAGAAACTAATTCTTTAAATTCCGTGCTTGAGAAGAAAGCGAACGAGCCAAACGAGACTCAAAAGTTTGTTAAAGTGAACTCCAAGGAGGAGGAGGACCCCTTTATATCAGGAATTCATAATTCTGACTATGACTTATTAGATGAACTCATGGACGAAGACTTACGCCAGGAAATTGATGATGCATATTGCCCCATAGATCTTTATACTCCGAAAGAAAAAGAAACCTTAAATACAACTAGTAGTACCTTTATGACTACGGAAAATTTCATTCCCAAAGAAATTACAAAAACAACAGTATCTGATCTATGTGCAAATATTCCAAAACCAACAGTATCTGATCTATGTGAAAATATTCCAAAACCAACAGTATCTGATCTATTTGCAAATATTGGAACAAATGTTCAAAACAATGTTATTAAATGTAACAACCCAAAAAGTGTTATTTTAAACATACCAAAGAGGTCTTTCAGTATTGCTTCGTCGGAAAGTAAACCGCGTGTTATATCAAATGAGTTAATAGTGAGCAAGACTAAAGTTGACAAAAATATAATTAAAAAATCGAAAACTAAGCAAAATATCACACAAAAACCCACCATAAAAGCTGATACCAAAATCATCACTAACAATTTACAGATCAATCCTAAGCAGTCAGAAGGTGTTAATATTACCACCCCGATTATAAGTATCGTGAAGAAATCTAGAAAAGGAAATTGTATTTCAAATATACACAAAAATAAATTAGAAATACCAACAAGTTCTATACAGACTGTGGATCCAGCAAAAGTTATTATTGCTCCGCAATTAAAAGCATCACAGAATTTGACGGTACAATCGGGCAATCTGAAGGATACCGGTGTGAGAAATAACTCACCCCAATTAAATCAACACACACTTATTGCATCAAGTCCATATAATAGTGCAACAGCAACATCAACTGTTGGCTTAAATAATCTTCCGCCAACTTCAAAACAAGTTGTAAGTCCGGTCATTGTGAATAATTTTGTTGGCTCGGCATTGACAAAACCATCTATAAATACTCCACCGACGCAACAAATTATAACTTTGGATGGACGAGACATAAAATTACAATCACCTGTAATCGCAGGTCTTAGTAAAACCGTTACTACAGAATGTAGTATTGCTCATACGCAAGCGAAAAGAAAAAATCTTACCACAAAATCTGGATTGAATAAGACTACAAAAGTTAAAGATGATGCTAAAAATTATCTTAATCGAGGTTCCTGCTTAGTAAAATCCATTGTACAAAATAGTGATGCCCTTAAAAAGCCAAGTATAGATGAAGCAATTCTTAACAACGAAAGGAAAGTTTTATCAGAAGTACAAGAAAAATTACAACATGTTCCAAGTGAAAAGTGTGAACCAAAAAATAATATTGTAATCAATAAGAAGAATTTATTTGAAAAAGATATAAAAGCTCAAGAATCTACAGAACCTAAGAAAAATATAATGACAGTTAAGAAAAAGATATTTGAAAATAAGCCAACATTACAAGAGTCTGTAGAGGAAAATAATACATTACCACCAGATAATAAAAAGATTTTTGAAGAATCTGGTATTACAATAAATATAATTATAGCACAGAAGAATTTAATTGAAAATCCATTAAATTCAAAAGAATCTGTTGACAAAGTAAGGATACAAAACAAGAGGATGTTGATTCTGAATAAACAAACCATTCACAATTATTGTCGAGACCCTATACCTCTTTCTTACTCTTCACTGAATCCATCTACACCTGTAGATAAAACACAGAAAATTGAAAAAACGCATACGATTCCTGAAGGTTCTGTTTCAGAGAATATTGCGAACATTTTAAATTTTGAACAATCATTAATGGTATCTCGATCACGAATATGCCAAGAAGTAAATAAGAAGGAAGACAAAAAATGCTATGAAAAAGAATCATTATCAGAAAAAGATAGTAATGTAAGTGGTAACACTACTAAAATTATAGATCAAACTAATGGAGTAATAAATGCTGAGGTTCCAGCTGTACAGCAAAAATCTAATTGCTATTTAAAGTCTATAAATGACATGATTATTTGTGAAAAAACTCAATCATCACAAAAACTGGGAAGGTCACTATTAAAATCCCAAAAAGGTTTATTAAAACAAAACGATACACATTCCGCTTACCCAGATATTCAGAAAGATCTTGTTAAGGTTGTAGAAAATCTTTCTAGTAATATTCCTAGACTGAGCAGTGATAAACAAACAACAGAAATAAAAATCACCAATACAAATATAAATGAAACTGTAAAAGCAATTGACATAACAGATGATAAAAATAAACTGATTCAAAGTCCGAACCTAGACAAAATATGTAAAATGAGCGATGAAAATCAAATACCTGAAAATGACATTGATGTGATGAATACCGTCCTCAGTGAAACGAAAAACTCTGCATGTCTAAAGCAAAAGGATATCTCTATATCTACCACTGCAGGGATTGAGTCCAACTTAAATTCCTCAAAAAGTTTTATAAAGTCAAAAATTGAAGAGCATACTAATTCAAGGAAAAAAGAAGAAAAGGTGAAGACAGACCCTTTATTGGACAAGTATAGAGATCAAATATATTTTGAGGAAGTACCCCGTGAACCCAAAGATGATCCGTTAAAAAGAGTTATCAGAATAAAGTTACCTAATGGATCTACTTTTAGAGCCACCATATCTGGAAAACTTGATATAAATGTCGATTCAATATTTACCGATCCTCAGATGAAATCGATACTATTTAACAGTACTATTAAAAATAAGAAATGTACCCTCAACCTTAGACAGGTAACTGTCGCTGATAAGAATAATTCGGCAGAGAAAAATTTTGTTAACGAAATTTTATATCCAAAAAATGTATCTGATGATCCTGAAACAATAAATCTTATAAGCGACGACGAAGAAGCAAACAGCGAAGAACCTATTAAACATGTTTTTCAAACAGAATTTGGTGATTACTGCGTTCCTCTTATAGAAGAAGAAGTCTTTCTAAAACACCAAAAAAGATTTTCACAGAAGTGCTCTGTGATGATAGAACGCGGTGATATTTTGAAGAAAATTCGTGCAGCTAAAGCTTGTCTGCGTTTAGAATCAAATAAAATAAGTGGTGTTCAAGAATTACAACAACAAATAGTTGATGAAAAGTTACTAAATGAGGATGACGATAATATTATTGAAATAGACGACAGCTCCAACGATTCTGTAAACAATATAAACATTATAAATTCGCCTAAAAGAGAATCAAACATAAGGCCCAAACTGAGCACAGACCTTGACGTGCTTAAAAACTCCATCATAAAAGGACTTCGTATCGCTAATACTTTAGAAACAATAGTCGATGATAAACCGACTATTCTTGAGGAAAATGAGTCTGCTGAAATTGGAGAGTTTGAAAACATTTTAAGAGAATCAATTAATGAAGAAAAAACTAAATGGATGAGCAGTTGTTTTGTGAAACTTATTAGATGTGACAGTGACATTTCAATAAATAATGACAAAGTAGATGCAGATGTAACACCCGACGATTCACCGTCTTGTTTACATCGTAGCGGTTCATTCTCTATTTTAAATGATTATTTGATTGATAACGTAAATTTAGGAGATGACATACCAAATAAAACAGACGAAACTTCAGAAATAAAATGTAAACGTAGCTTACATTGTGACTCAGAGTGGCTCTTGACAAAAGCTTCTCTCCACGATATAGCATTGAAAAATGTTCCAATTAACAATTGTATCCTAAGTGAAGAGAGACCTTTGAATGAAATTCATGACGTTTCAACGGACTATGAAAGTGATTTAGACAGCAATTCTTCACATACTACTGAACATAATATTAACCAATGTGTGCTTCAAAATCAAAAACCACCGAGCTTAGTATCAATCGTGACTAAATACTTCGCCAATATCCCAATGATTGACTTGTTAAAACCTATTGTTATACCTATTGAAGAAAAGTCAGTTCAGCCAGTAAATTTGAAAAGAAAGACTATGCATGTTTCAGATCAAGATATAACTAAATGTAAAATTTCTAAAACAAATGCCACTTTAAATAAACAATTGAAATATCCAAATAAATCCAAAATAATATCCAAAATAGCTCCTAATGATACCTATTTACACAATATTGTTAATACTGAAGCCGTTGAAGGAAATTGTCTCAAGAACGATATTATGGTACACAATGAAACGGTTGAAGAATTTGTGACGAGTGATGAAAAGACTTCAAGTCTAAATAAAGACGAAATACAGATATCAACTA
>CAJQZN010035744.1:0-47877 GCA_907164685.1 Colias eurytheme | reverse complement strand
GGTGGGTCACCTAGTGAGGTGATCACCACCGCCCATGAGCACTCACAAAGTTACCTTTGTGAGACTGTTACCGACTTTCGAAGGTGGGTGTAGGCTCTCTTTTTAAATAAGTCCATGTCATATAAGTGCGGGAATACCGAACTTGGTAGACTGTTCCACAGGGTGGTGGTACGTGGAAAAAAGTGACTTTGTCAAAGCCCAAATAATTGTAATATTTTGGCCTTTTACTAAACATTTTTCGTTATTCCTTGTCTAACTGAGGATGCTGCGTTAGCCTACGCCCGAGACTACTGCTGACTTCAGTCAAAGGCTGAAATTCAAATCTATTTCGAGGATTGCCCAATGGATTTTGCCAAACCTAAGATAAACCAGTCCTTCCGCGAAGAGATTGTGTTTCGGGATTTGACTATAACATAGGTATATGTATTATATTATTTATAAGTCAAGTTGCGTTCAAGATGCAATCTATCATGTTTACGAGATGAGCTCATTCGGTCATTAGAGCTAACGACCAATGTAGAAATTCATTCAAGCTTATTCTTGCACAATTTAATAAGATCAAACACATGCCGAATACTTAAATGTCAAAGGAAGGAAATTAATTAATGTATGGTGAATAATTATGTTGTACAAAAAATTAAACCGCCTTTACATTGACAGAACTAGGCAAAATTTAAATGGGACCAAATAAAAAACAATCTTCAAAATTGGTTCACATAGTCAAAAGAAAATACAATCGAATTGAGAAACTCTTTTGTTGAAAATATTTTGTACATAAATGTACATAGTTTATCTATAATTATTAATTTGATGAATATTACATCCGATATCCGCTGATAAACAAATAATAGGTGTTTAGATAAGCTACTGTAATACCACTTACCACTTAAATTAATAAATACGTTCATAGAGCGATTTGATTATCGATATGAATAATGTACCTAAGTAATGTAATGATATATAATTTGAAACTATTGGAGCACTTTCTCCTCCGCTACAAGAAAATAATTTATAAGGTTCCTAGAATACATTTAGAATAATAGAAAATGGTTCATAAAATGGTGGAACTTAGTTTTATACTTTTTATGACTAACCTACTTATGATAAAAGCCTTATAATTTAGTTTTGAACGTTTCCATTCGCCTTTATAGATACGATATAGAAAATCCATACGAATACTTAAATCTCATTATCGTAGGAATGTAGAGCTAAAATAAGACCAATATTTTCCATCCATGTTGTTTAACTTCTTCCTGACAAAAATCATAAACAGTTTTAATGATAATTAAACTATGTTAAATTACGAACGACCCTCAAAAAGAAAACTATTCTGGCAACCCTAACCCAACTTTGTAATGTAGAAGACCATTTGGCAACTGATGCATGAACCGTTCATTGTTAGTTAAGTAATATTAATTGCTGTACCATTATAAAGAAAAGATTGTTAGTGTGAATCTTGTTAGCCGTGACGTAACGTGCATTGCGAAAAATCTAATTGGCGCCAAAAATTGGAACAGTTCGATCCGGCTGCAAATTCCTAGTGTGATTGATTACCACGTGTTTTTTGATGCGTACAATCACTATTTTAAGTGCGTGCTTCTGTTTTAATTAACGTTATATAATACAACCTACATATTAAAAATAGCTATTTATAAACGTTGATTGGAATTTATTTATAGTGCAATCGTGAAATTTATTTGTAAGTAGGTAAATAAAACCTCAAGCGGTATCAATCAAATCTATAATGCATTATCATGACTTTATCAGAATCAGTGTTATATATACAATTAAATTGTAATATAAAATATATTACAATTTAATTGTATGTAATATAAAATTTTAACAATCAGCATTCAATATTAAATATGTATAATGATACATCTTATCGCTGAATTAATCTGCTAGATCATACAGCGATAGCAAAAAATAGTTATTGTAAGCATGTAAAGAGATTAACGTCAAAGAATAATCTCAATTGATTGATAATACAAGAAGCAAACTTTCTTTCGATTCAAAGAAGTTCTATAATCAAAGGCCACCGCTTGAACTATACGCTGCCTGAAATAATTTAAGACAGGGTTGTCAATGTATCGTAAACCGACTTTACTTTATAACATACTTCCGCTGTATTTACAAAAAGTTACTATGCAAAGTGAATAATATATTAGAGTTGAGTTCACTACAGTCATTGTTCGAATGTATTGCCTCTATGCGTTTCAAAACAAAAGTTTCATTAAAATCGAATACTTCGTTATTAAACATATAAATAAGTAGGTACCTTCGTTACTTATGACTTATACAATATGTAGTACAGCAGCCAAACAGCAGCGCTAACTCGTTGTTTTTTTTACTTGATTATTCGTGTAATTGGCGCCCCTACTTCTAACAGGCATTACCTCGATCTGTTCAGGTGCGACTATAAGATCAATCATCATTACATGACGCAACCAAGTATATTATTTACAAATTGCTACACGTTAAAAGTAAATAATCATTACATGAAGGCTTTATACTGATGAATAATTCGACAATGAAAATTGAGCAACGCAACGTTACTTACGCTAGTAACCACATATTTAAATTTAATTAACTTTTATTATCTTGTGTGTCATATACAAGTATTGTATATTGGTATTAAAATAATATAAAACTTTACTGTAGTTATTTGATCCAATTCACTTTAATGCTGATTCTTTTTTTTGCATTTTTTTAAAGGGTTAAAAATGCGTTTTATTATAATCAACCTTACTTATTCTGGTGGTTTATTATAAAAAATGTCAGTCTGTAAATTCCCATTATTCATTTATTAGTCATATCCTGTACAATCTCAACAAAGCAAAAATCTGTATATATATATGTTTTAATGAAAGTGCCACAAATGTTTTAATTGCGCACTTGTCTGGTAATAACATTCGAATGGTACAGTTATGTTCCTTTATTTATGTTATAATTAAAAATTAAAGAACCCTACTACACTCCTTTACACTTAAGTGAGGTTGTTAATGAAAATTAAGAAATAAAGCCAGGATCTGTTTCGTAACATAATGTGGACATAAGTAATTTAATTCACCTACCTTTAGTTCAAAGTTGTGAAACCTGGTTGCGATACTAGTGATGGCAAAATTTAATGAATAAGTGGATAACACTTCATTACCCTAAATAATGTCAAATACACAGAACGCAATAGGTAATAACCGCAAGAACTTACGTGTGACAAATTATATTTTTAGGTTACAAAATATATCCAAATCGTGTGTTTGTAGTTACGTAGATTTTATCTCGCATGAAACACGAATTATTGCAAGCGTTCTTTTATATTTTACGTCACGTAAAAATAATTTAGACCAATTCTCGCGAGAATTGGTCTAGAGAATAGAGTGGTACCTAATTTATGAAACAATAGATATAAAAGAGTCATCTGAATCACAAACATACAGATCACAAATAATTATGTATTTTTACAGTACAGAGCAATGATCTACAACTCAATGTATATGAGTGATATGAGTACTCCCATTAATGGGATTAATGGTTCTATAATAATATTTATCTATTTAACTGTATCACGCTAAAACAGTAGGCAATGTTATAATGAGTTTGTTTTGTACTAAAACAAAATTAACAAGTGTAGTCTGTCGGCCTCAATCAAAGTTTTCTCGTTCACAGTTACACCTCACAACATAAATTGGTGAATATTTCGTAACAAGAGTATCCTTCATATAACAAGACAATAGCTATATTTTAATAATGATTGAGGAAATTGTAGTCAATTGGAGATATAATTTTAGTTGTGGCATTGAGTGCTGCTATTATTTATACAAATCTAGATTGGTCCAAATTGCTCTGCAAACTTGTGACCTGCATTGTATCGGACTTGGATCACAACACGTCATTGCGATAAATGTATTTGGTCATGGCAATCGAAGAGAAAATATTTTTGTTATAGTCATTTATTTAGAGATTTTAGAATGTTCGAAATTGCTGATGCTTTCTATTCCATTGAATATAAAAAGGTTTAATGGCAAAATTTAGAAAAATAGTTCGAATGTTTTCTTAAAAAAATACAGGTACCATACTTTGCAGAAGATAATATATGATTTGGTTTATTTTTCTTTAGAAGCATGTGTTTTTTTTATTTCCATAACAATTTTTAATTGAGCAGAAATGTGTTTTAGCATTTGTCGTGCTAAAATGGGTAGCTATGTGTACTTGACTTAAATTTCTGTATTTGGTTAACTTACAAGTATTAAATCAAGAGCGAGTTTATTAAAGCCTATGTTCTAGTTTATAATTAACTCATCTGTATACAATTTTACTACTAAATGTATATTTTTTAGATTTATATGGAAGAATTATGAAAATTTAAAATGTGTCAAAAGTAATTGAGTATATTATATAAATTGCGCAGTTTCGCTCAAAACGCACAGCGCCTAATAATTTATTTATGAGATAAAATGAGAGTTCTTTGTATGTATTATCTATTTATTCGCACTTTTTAATACATATGAGTCAAAATTCTATTCTTCACAAGACTTAAAATATCCAAAACATTTTCGTTTGAATACGTATCCACAACGTTGATAATATGGGCCTAAACATTACGTATGTGCGTAATAAGCAACGTTTAGTGACATAACAATAAATTTTTACTTGCGTGGTGAAAACGTTTTGCAAAACTCAAAAAATGACGCAAAAATATGGGTTACCCAAGCGACCATTGTATTATAAAATAATTATATCAAATGCAATTAATTCGCGTACAAAAAGTCCAAGGCCATCTTTTACGCTGCCTGACGCTTATGTCGCCAACACGCTTCCGTTGTTACGAATCACATCCAGTACATATAATTGAAAGTAACCGTGAAAACGTATTAATTATGTTATGAAATATATTTAACTAGCTGTGCTCCGCGGTTTCACCCGCATTGCTCTGCTTCTGTTGGTCTTAGTCGTGAATCATCACGACCAAACGACGATACGGATAGACGGAAGGCGATAGAGTATAGGTTATATTGATATATGGCCTATACTCGATAAATAGGCTATCTAACACCGAAACAAATCGGACCAGTAGTTCCTGAGATAAATAAATTTAAAGTAAATACGATTTACATTTAGATTAAGATTTATCGGTATATAACACCAAAATATTAGCATTAATACTAAAACTGTCAAAAACGAAAATAAAATCGTGACCTTTGTAATTTGAGGTGATAATATATTACACGATGTTGAATTAATTGACTATAAGATCAAAAGATTATGCGTAATCTAGTAACCTGATCGCTAAACTGATCTTAGATAATTAATAGATAAATTACAGATAAAATCTTGGATATAAATATTTTAAAAGCTGCAAAAAGTATACCATACCTACAATATACCGTTTTTTATATTGATAAAGTTATCCATTTTATAAATACGTATAGTTAAAGATAATGTGACTCATGTATAAGCGAATAATAAGAAGCGGATATTGGCAAATACTTGAGGTTTATTTTAGTGTCTCCCACGTTTTAACGTACAAAATGGTATAAAGTTACATATTAGTTTCGGCTAATTGTTTTATCCTTGGCCTCAGATTTAGGCAATCTCAATTATTTTGCTTACATATAGTGCTTTAAACAGGCCTATTTTGAATTGCTTAATTTATAATTAAGGCCTAAAATCGAAATTCTGATATTTGGGGATCTTTAACTATACTTCGTACTAACAGCATAGATTTATTTATTTATTTATTTATTTAGATCTTCATCCAGTAGTTCTAAGAATATTGTATTATAGTGCAAAAGGCGAATTAAATAGTTCAATAGGCCCACTACCATAACATCTGTGCAAACTACACAACCTTGATGTGCCTTATTTGAAAATAATGCATTTTTTGCGAACAGTAAAATCGCGACGAAATGGCAAAGAAATAAAATTCAAGATTCTTTCAACAAAATTTGCATATTTTATTGACTTTTTTTCATCCTTATCTATACCGAATATTATAATTATATATAATTATTCGATTGATTGATGTTAGTAGGAATAAAAAAAAAACATTATACCTACAATTGAAATAAGATTAAAAAATACTCCAAATGATAGTCGAGTAAGTATAGATATTAAAATCGACTCTATCTTATTTTGCTCGATAGATATTATTTTAGAAATTAACAAGTTCACACCTTGATAATTTCATACTTGAATAATCGTTTTTCAAACTAAACCTTTATTATTATCTCGATTTTATAGCATTGCAATATTGTTAACAACAGAATAGGGAAACATTTTAAGCTTTTTAAAGTTTAATCTACATAAAAGCTTGCTTCGATCTATCTTCCTTTGAAAAATGCAGAATAATAACCATTCCATATATTATTATACTAAAATAAAGTCCCATTACTTTATGATAGTCGCTGGTCTATCATTTTCAAGTACCGCCACAACATTGTGACGTTAGTTCAAAAACATTTATTGCTACTTAGATAATAGGATGTGATAAGAGAAACCAGCAGTAGATGTTAATTTTTGATAACGCGTGTCGTGATTTGATAGCTATAATAACCCTGACAATTTTAAATGTACTTAATATTGAAACGTTACCGCCTGCGGTTATGCCTTCTTACAAATGCAGTGTAACTTACGAGGTTTTAATCGTAATCTTAAGTTATGAATTATTATCTAAGCTTTTCCTATAATTTGATATTAAATAGGATAATGATTATAAGAAGTTATTTTATAGCTTTAGAAATGAAAATGTTTATTAAGTGCTATGTTTTTAGTATGTTTTATTACGGAAAATCCATAACTGGTGAAACAATATCATGGAATAGTTTGTTTTCAACTTTCAAGTAAGTAGTAGCAAAATCCAATTAGAATATATTTTCTCACTACCAAATATGAAATCGAACTGTGTTTTATATTACGTATGCCATTTTGATTTTCAATTGATTCTATTTGTACTAATTCCAAACTCGTTAAATTATTTATGTCTGGGTATGCGCTTACAAGAGCAGTTTAGTTTTATTAAACCGACATATAATGAATACGTATCTATTAAGAAATCAAAACAAGATCACAAAATATACAAGTGATTGCAACGTTGCGATTTTGTAAATATTTAGTATTTAACGATACGCAATTGCTTATAATACTGGTCGTATTAACACTTATATATAGTTAAATAATTGCTACAGATAAATTATCGGTAAGCGTGTATAAAAAATAAATGGCTACGAGTTTATTTATGGGTATAATAAAGCTACATGTTATAACAATGCAGTTGCGACATTCTCGCTATTTCTTTCGCAATGTTCACCCTCTGTAGCTGCGACAGCATAGTGGTAATTCAATTTCAATAGCATTTATATATACAATAAGTATCTGATAATTTTAACTAGATGATATACTTAGGACCACGGTCCTCAATTTGATTTAAACTGGCGCAAAAAGTACGAAAGAAGGGTGGCCGTGAGTTACGAAAGCGTAGGTAATGGTCGATGTCAAGGTACAAACCTGCCAATACAATCGACAACGATTGACGGATTATGAAGGATTTTAACCTATTGTATTGTTTAACCTATAAAATTGGTAGATTAAACAGTACTGTGTTTATAAACGAAACGTGACTGTCGTGAAGAAATGTTAGCTTAAAAACATCATCATGTGATTCTTATTTGCATGAATTTGAATATTAATTATACGAGAATACGTTTCTTATTCAGTGTATGATAATGGCACAGATAAATATTTCAATTAATTATCTTTTCAGGAAGGAAAAGGCCATTAAAGTTGGCATTATATCACTAGTTATGAGTTATAATTCTAGTGGAAAATAAGTAACTCCCAGAGATAGATAGC
Organism: Colias eurytheme; assembly: GCA_907164685.1. Classification (NCBI taxonomy): domain Eukaryota; kingdom Metazoa; phylum Arthropoda; class Insecta; order Lepidoptera; family Pieridae; genus Colias; species Colias eurytheme. The sequence goes on along the minus strand of CAJQZN010035744.1, from coordinate 40,029 downwards.
CGGTTGTTGTAATTACCAGCGCATGCTAAATATTTAAAGAATGATATTGGATTTAAGTAATGAGTATAAAGTGTAAAATATACCAAAATCCTATACATAACAAAAACACAAAAGCTGCCTATAACGGTATCATAGAAAATACGTCTTGTTTTAATATCATAAAGGGTTGCTGAAGATCCTATAACTACACGATAACAACTAAAACTTATTGAATTTAAACACATTAAGTATGGTTTTCACTCTCACTCCACCAAGGCATAATGCACTCAATTTGTGTTCAATTGTTTTCTCTGAGACTTGCAGACAAAGGCGCTCTGTCTTAAACATGAGTGAATTAAGGTTAAGGACACACTATTATGAAATTTAGTTTTTAACTAAAAGTTGTCGACCTTTGATCTGATTAGTTTTAGTGAACATTTATCGGTTCCAAGCCCATATGAAACGTAATGGTTAATTGATTTTCAATTTGCGTCCTTCATTGAAACAATATAAAAAGTCATTATAAAAATATATCACGATTGCATTATATTAGATTACTCGTATATTGAAATAAGTTAGTGCAATAAGCATTATATTTTGAATTGTGCACGGTAGATAAATAGCTTTACTATGGCGTGGTTTTTAATTAGGAAACATACCCATACTACGTGACCAATTTAGGGGGGAGGGATCTTTTAAAATCTCTTGGATTGGTAAGGATCTTTAAAATCTTGGCATACACTACGAGAGGTTACTAAGGGAGGGAGGGGTCGAAAATCGCAAAAAATAAGTCACGTAGTATGGGTACGTTCCCTTATAAATACAATATCTAAAAAAACAATGTAAATAGCAGCTTAAATACTATTTTTTACATTAACATCATCTCTTATTCAATAGAAATAAAAATAGTTATAACAATAGAAATTGCACACAAGGTATAAATATGGCTTTATGGTAGTCTAAGTAGGTTAGCTAGAGCATTTTCATGGAGTCATGGGTTGATATTGTTCCATTGTTACTAATAAAGCTGGTACCATGCTTATCCACTTATAAGCGTGTTAGTAAGCCTTTAAGGTATAGGATCAAGCGATTTTTATCAACGAATATTTGTGATAATATTCTATTGACTAATCAAATGTGTGGATAACAGAAATAAAAATTTAAAATGAATAAATAATGTAATTGAATAAATAATTTTTATTATTTTAAAAAACTCAATATTTCTAAAAACTCATAAAACTCTACATGAACTAACATCCACTCACATTTATTATCAACATAATATTTTCTCTGCAAAATGATAATATCATATATAGCTCTCTGTAAAAGTATGTATGGAATTGATTTTAAATATATTTTTTGTTTAATTCAGATTATACATCCATATTATTGTTAGTACTGACGACTATCTTGCTCTGACATTATTTCTACATATTTTGTATCGTTTTAGAAAATAAGTTAAAACGCTCTGTGTTGCACCAAATACGAATTCAACGACGTTGTAATGCGAACGTAATAACACGAGAATTACATATCCTCAAAACACCGTCTATTTTACGTGTCGCTTAGCATTGTAATGCTAATATTTCTTAACTACTTCATAAGTCTCCTAAATCGTTGTTATTATTTCAAAATTAATCTAGATAACTCGTTAACTGATAACTGTATTACACTATTTTAATAATTTTATTGCATATGTGTTTAATTAAAAATATTAACGATTTATGGCAAATAACACTATAACGTTTCTCAAGAAATCTTATGCTTACTTTGCTATCCCTACCTACTCGTATCATAACTTTGTCTATACTATAATAATAATGTTCCATTATTTTTTCTCGTGAACTATGAGAAATGAAACATTACTATGACAATATTTCTTTTCACTGAAACACCTAAAAAGGAGTCGAAAAGGTAACAAATAGTTCAAAAACCAGCAGATGAACGTGGGCGAAATTTGCACTGAACCAAACGGTACTTACTATACGCTACCGACGTTTAAATTGCCTTGTGATTTCTGCGTTAGTGTTAAACACAACCCGTGCAATACAATAATTAAGACCACCTACTGTTGTTCCAATGCGAAAAAGCGTGGGAAAGGATATTTTCATAGAACTCTTGCCGACTTCCCACAGTACGAAGCAATGCAATGATTACTTCACTGAAACGTACCTCTTCCGGTTATCGATCTGTTCAATATGTGTGATAAATTAATTATGATGAATATTACATGTGTGCCTTGGTATTATTGAATACTGTGATAAATTAATAATGATTGATATATCTACTATTTTATGCCGTTTAAATCAACGATGTTCTCTATAATAGACAACTTTTCATTTATTTAGGATACGTAAATAAATAATAATAAATAAATAATAAATAAATTTTTTACCTTATTATATTATAATTATAGTGATAATTAGTCATTATAAGTTCTAATGAATTTCCTATACAAAAAATTGATGTAATTTTAGTCTACTCTATTTTCAAAGCGAAAAAACCAAAAACTAATGAAGTAAGTTTTAAATATTTAGTTGTCAAGGCCAGATCAAGAAATACGTTTTATTATAACTAATAAAAAAAAACAAGGATATACATTACGCTAAATAATTTTCTCTAGCAATATCTGGTTATTGATATATAATTACAACTGAGTCGTGAGTAATAAATTTGTCACGTTTCTTTTTCATAATTATATAAGTGAAGGTATGTACCTACCACAAACAAATAGATAGCAGGGGTATTATATATTTATTAAGGCTTTTAATGGCATCTGACTCTACTATACCAAGACTCTACACTAATTAGTAATTACTATAAAGATTGTATATATTACTAGCGGTCCGCCCCGGCTTCGCCCGTGGTACATATTTCGCAATGAAAGGTAGCCTATCTTTCTCAGGGTCTAAAGATTATCTGTGCCAAATTTCATCAAAATCGGCCCAGTAGTTTATGCGTGAAAACCATACATACATACATACTTACATACATACAAACTTTTCCTCTTTATAATATTAGTATAGATTCTTAAATTGACACAACAGATAAGCTATGTTTTTGTCTATATGTTTTGAAATCACCTACCTGGCTTTGACTCTATATTATCGTACAATTAAGGCTAATCCATTATTGTACATTAGAAGTCAAGTGAAACAATATAGTTTTAACATTGTCTTCAAATTCAGATCATTTGGATTAAAATAATAATACTTACTTACGGATTACTCTACAATTTGATTAAAATGAATTCTATTTTTTTATATTTTTAATAATACATAGTATTACAAACGAAACTTAACGCAATAATAACTCATTTAAATAACAGTAAAGAAATAGCAAGTCGGTAAATATTACGAAACAAGAACAAATTTATCAAAGAAACACGAAAATTAACGAATGTACATACCTACTCTCGATTTCTAAATTTGCGATGAAAACAAGTTCGCATACTTGCGCTAATGTTATGACGAAAAGCTATGATTTATGAACAGACACTGATATGAGGAATGTTTATTAAATTTAACACAAATAAGTCTAAAAATTATGTTATAATTGTAATCCTTGGAAATTGGTTTATCATTAATTGCACGAAATAAATTCTACGTGCTCAAAGGCGTGTTAACCGTAATACATGTAATACTTTAAAGGCATTTTATAATTTAGATACATAGGTATATCAACTATAAAAATTTCATCAATATCCTCGATATTTTAGAACCAAATTAATAAAATAATATTTTATTTTTATTTATTGTAATTGAATACTTCCTATGAACGTAAAATAGGTACTTACAGTATGTTTATCTAATAAACATATTGAACTCCAATTAAGAGCCAAAAGCTCATTATTTGTGACTTAAAGTAAAATAAAGCGCAATTTTAGGAACTCAGTATTTCTGTAATAAAATGTGAACCAATCAAATAATACCGATATAACCCCAATAACTCAAAGGTACATAAAATATTGAATAACTATTGATGTTATAACATCGATTGCATTTATCGCACTTGCATCGGTACCAGGAGATACAATCAATTTCTGAACATTTATCAGTAATTAAAAAAGCAATAAGAGCTATCTGACACGAATCTTATCCATTTCCTCCAATGCATGCAAACTTATGCAACGGAAAAAGTTTTATGTTCTATTCATTTCTTCGCAACTGCACTGTTTCGAACAATTAAAACATTTACGGCGTTATTGTTACAAGTTATATTGAGTCGCTCATACGTTAGAGGCAAAGTAATACAAAATAATAAATTAAATTAAAACTCTCTTTTATCTACGCTAATATGATATATAGAGAAGATTTGTATGTTTGTAACGAATTGGCTAATAAACTTTACAGTAATACAGATCAAACATCAGAATAACACATGACCAATAGCAGGTAAAACCGCACGACATAGCTAGTTCTTATTAAGGCTCAGCAATAAATAAAATAAAATTTATTCGTTGTTTCTTGAGACCAGCTACTACCTACACGATGAATCATGTAAACTGATTATTGCGTTTAGATTAGACATCTACTAATTGTCTACAATCATAAAACCACTACTGTTATTATATACTAGTACGCATATGTTTCAATAGACCGCCTCCTTGGTACAGTGGTTGACGCGTGACGTGAGCGTAGAACCGAGGGGTCCTGGGTTCGGTGACAAAGACCCGGTGGAGACAAAGAAAAAAAAATGTCTCGGTCTGGCAGGACACAGAAGGCTGATCCGCTACTTGTCCCTAAAGAAAATCGATCAGTGAAACAGATGTATAATGCATCTGCCCCTTACCCCACTTGGGGACATGGGACTTCACATGTTTCAATAGAACGGCATACAGTTAATAATAATCTTTATATAGATTTGAGAGTTCAGAATTGGAATTTAGTCTCTTTTATACATTCCGAACACTAAGATGGCTTTTGTTAAAATGTCATGATATAAATACAACACACCATTGATATATAATCTAAATTTATTGTTACCAAAAGAGCATATTTCTCTTAATGAAATATTAAAATCAGAACTTATAAAACAAATAAATAATATACGTCAGGATATACGCATTTATAAATATTAATCGGCAATCAGCACCGCGTTCGCGATTCATTATGATTTATTGTCAAGTAAATCTATCGTTTTTGTTCCAATGCTATTTTATTGTACTGCTGTCATCTTGTAAGTTTATGAAATAATTTGTTACGTTATATCCATAAACGTTACTTGCGAAATCATTTATCTTCCAGGAACATACACTTACCTCGTTTCTACGCAGAAAATACCTAGGTACTTTATGTGTTTCAAAAATTCGTGTAAAAAAAAATATTCATTTACCTTTTTGTCTGCTACTAGAATAGAATTTACAACATAAAAACTACATACTTCCTATCCTATGCTACTCAATATTATAAACGCTAAAGTTTGTGTGTGTTTGTTACTCTTTCACGCAAATACTACTGAACCGATTACAATGAAATTAAGCACACATATAGAGGGTAACTTGGATTAACACATAAAATAAGTTTTATCTCGGAAACCCCACGGGAACGGAGATTATGCGGGCTTTTTTTTTGAAAACGCGGGCGAAGCCTGGGGCGGAAAGATAGTACTCCATATATTATGTATTTTTAACAAACGAGAAAACATCAACATTCATTTAGTCAGATCTGTGCAAATAGAAATCATTTTATTTTATGCGTATGTACAGGAAATACATTGACCTCTCACCTGAGTTTATATACCTACTACGTAATCCAGTAAGTAACAGCTGCAATTTTTCAAGATTTACACGAATCCCATTAGCTTTTTTATGTTTATTATTTCTTTCAATCAAAAAGAACACCCATAAACTGTTAATCCCCACGATTAATCTTTGATGTTAGATAAAACGGTATTTCCTAGGTAAATCTTATATAACTTATTTCTTTTGAATTTACGTGAGAACAATGACTTGCTTGTTTCACATCCCATGCAAGGATTATGCGTTTATTTTATATAATAATGATAAAATTACATTTAATGTAACGAATCCATTGGGTTAGCTTTCTATATCGTCACAATAGATATTATTAAACATGGAAGTTAAAATGTGACACTTTATTGGTTGTATCATAAATTGCTTTCTTTATTATGTTATTTAAAATGTGCGAGTAATTGAACTTTCTCCTACAAATTACTGTCGAGACGCAATCAGATGTGGCGGGAAACAAATAGCATTGTGATTTCTGTAGGAGTTACATTTCAATATAAATTGGTTTATATATTGTGTCACTGTGTATAGTAGCAAGAATTATTACAGATTTTATTGGAGCTGATGTTTATTTAAAAAAATTAAAATTAATACAATCAGTCAATTCCATAATTTCTTATTTTTATTAATTGCTAGACGTGTTTGACGAGTGAAATTACTAAATATTTCACTATGATTATTGTGTAATTTTTAAACGAAGTTTCATTTAATAATTATGATCTTAGATAACAGTATAAAAGACCTCTGCTAGTCATAATCATAAAATGACTATAATACTAAAAATTTATAACATCCACATTACAATATATAATTACTGTTCCTGCATTACACAACGAATTACGATCGATACGCTTCAACTTTTCACTTCATTACGCGCTGAAAGTGACTAAGAAGCCGCCTTTCATTGAATTTTTAAATTACCCGAAATATGTAGCTCTTAGTCAACAATGTTACGTGTTGTAGCGAACTCGATTTGTTCTCAAAGTGTCCGGTAAAGTGGACACTTTCACTATTTACGCCCGAGCGCCCACAATTGTTTAGTTGAGTAAGTAAAAGCTCCGTTTTCCGTCTGCACAATAATCGCCGCTAATAAAATTTTATATCTACGACAATGCACTTATGTAACATTATGACAAATTGTTATGTTTCTAATTCTAATCTCTCAGTTCGATACGGTTGGCGTTCCGCGCGAATGGTGACATTAGTTTTATGTGTGTTATAACTCTGTGTCAGCAAAAATGATCGATACAGAGCTAACTACTGAACACACCCAACGCAAACTATTGCACGCTATTAGAAACTATTGTCTATGTAGGGTCGTTAATCTCTGTTATGAAGTTTGTACATCGACCTTTATTTAATGATTTTTACTGATCGTCCCACCGCTTAGTGAAATATGACCTTGTAATCTGTGAATGAAATTAATTGAATATTCATTAATCTTTACTATTACTTAGGATAAGTAAGCCATACATCATTGTAACGATGTGGTGTTTTTACTTCTACAGTTATGATCTTTTTTATTTCACTGTTAGGTATAAATAATACCTGTAATTACCACGTAACGTTAAACTATGCGGTTAAGTTGATTGATAAATCTAAGAAGACTCTACTGTTACCAGTTAGCTAATAGCATTCTCAATCTATCAACCTCGATAAACTAAAATTTATTTTTGTAAACTGCAACTAGAGACAAAACAATTGCTACCGTTGTCATTGCACTATATCGAAAACTCGCTGACCCATGTCAGTGAGTTTGATGCCATCATGGCCATGCCATCATAACCCCGTTTTCAAATATCTACGTACTTCAAGCTGTAAGATGCCATTTTCGTCCATCTAGTAAACACAACAGTCTGTAAAATCTACAAATAACAACAATAAGGTACCTACAACCGGAACTTTTGCGGATGTTGTGTAAAAGGCATATGAATATAGCATTAGTTGCTGCTCTAATCATCTATCAAGTTTTCCACGATATATTTCATACATTTATCCTCATAGTATTCTTGACCCACTTGAAAAGTTTCTTCAGCAAGGAAATTATGATTCAGCTCTTGAAAAATCTGGTTTCAATCAAGTGGAACGGTTATACAAATTAATTGTTCGTATCGTAACGCAACTGAAGTTACGTGTGCATTTCATTGTTACATTCGTTCAAGGTTCTAATATTATAACTGTGTGAGGTCAAGTCGCGAATTATTATAATAATATCCATTTATCTGTATAGGTTTGGCCATAATTTAAATACTAAGAACCACTGTAAGAACCACGAATTATAAAGAAGAGAAACTCGTGTTCTCTGGCCAAACTTTACCACTACTAAATCAACAACTGTACCACTACAAAAACAATTTTATTTTTTTACTTAATCCATAACGAATTCAAAGTGAATTCTTCAGAACATAGATTACACGATAATAGGTTTATATTAAATTATAATAATAAGACTACACGTTACATGTAATTACATAATAACTATTGTGATATGAAATTGATTTAAAAGTTCCGTATTAAAAATAATACATAATCTTATGAAGTGGAACTTTTATTTACTTTTGTTGCATTTACCATAATAATTGAACAAATAGGTACTCACACTATTATTAACAAAATTAGGTTAATGTAGATACATACATTAATTACAATGTCATACTAACCTTCAAAATTCAACACAAATTAAGATGATTACAGAATATAAAAACCGCAGGTGTAACGTTGCATAAAATAATAGAACAGTGGTTTAGTTAACCATAAATGTTACATCACACCGCAGCTTCAATAAATAGCGATTAACGTCATTTATCTTCTGCAATAAGGACTGGAATTGAATAACATAAAGGAGCCACGTGGGTTGAACGATAGATATCTTCGTATTTATGACTGAGGCGAATTGCAAACAACATAATTGAAACCCGATGAGTAGATATGCCCTAAGGGCAAGGTATTAATAACTAACACGATTTATATTTACTACTTTATGATTAACAACTGGAGGATATTTGTTAATATCTCTATCTATTTGGCTAGGTAAATAGTTTCTGTTTTACATATTTATTATACCTTCTGTGTAAGCAGATAACCTTTTAATACCATTTTAAAGTCGGAAACATTGGAATATATTTGCCAAAATCGATATGATAGCAAATAGTCCTTTTAAAAAAATTGGTTGTTTGTAAAGTAGGTTTACGATCGAGATGTTTACGTGATAACGTCTTATTGGTGGCAGCGCTCGAGATGAGACGGGAGATCGGTCCGTCTCTCTCTCGTTATACCTGCGATCGCGCTCGTGAGGTTTTGGTGTGACACAAGTTTCTGAACATGTCACCTGACTAAAACGATTTTAAAAACGTTATCACGTCAAAATGTGTCTTTATAGGTGATTATACTCTGAGTGCTTAATGCTCATCTAAGAAAAAAATTGTGTAATAATTAAATATAACTAACTGTACAACGCAAAATTATATATCTATCTCTAATTTTCTGAACAACATGCGCAGTAATTATATAATAAAACGAATAAAATTGCGATAAACAAATAAACATTAAGATTACGACTGTAAATTAGGTACAAACAACCATTGTTTCACGGGTTTGCCGCAATCAATATTATACAAGGAAGTTTGAGATTGTCTCGATGTTACAAAAACAGAATATTAGCAATATCTTGTTTGAAATTCAATTAAATGGACACGATTTTATTCGACGTATTGACTCATGAATTTGTTCGTAAGATATCTTTATGACTTGGTCATAGCGGATTCTCATTAGCTTATATAAATATCAAGACATAAAATAAATTTCTTCAGCTTTAAGGGTTTATCTTCCAATAACTAAACCTTCATTTTACATAGATTAAGAATTTCATAAAGCAGTGTTATAAATGATAGTTGATAATAAAATATCTAGCCTTACTGATAACTGCAGGACGCCATATAAGAGTATATAGGCCTGAGAATAATTAAATGTTTTGGTTTATTTCATTGAATGATTTTATTGCTGGGAGTTTAGATTTCGACGTGATCTAATTCGATCGCATTATTTATTGGCAATTTAAAACAGCTATAGGAATAATCTGTAGCTACGTTTCATATTTGAGAGTGGAACTATTATACTATATAAGTCAGATCTAATGGTGACCTACTAGATTTACAATAAAAACACAGTGATCATTTATTACATTTAAATATTAAGTATAAAAAGATAGTATAGAGAGATAGAGATCAGCTCTATTATTGTATAGTAAAGACTGTGTTAGTGATTCAACCTGTAAGATAAATTGATATGAGTATAATTTAAAATTATGCTTATTCAAATTAAATTTATCCATGTTGCGTATCATCAATTTATATGTATGAACCATTATCAATAATAATTTTCATTAATCATATTACGCAAAATATTTTAAAACAAATATCTGACGCATATGTATGTGGGTGCACAGACACTGATTAAGAGTTCGTATCTACATAAATTTTCAAAAGATGGATTAATAAAATTCCCTTGTACACATGTGTTTACATTGAATCATCACATTCACTTTCAAGGCGGTTTTATTGCTTCGATAGCTATCAATTATCCTTGTATTCAATACAATACAATGTAAGTGTAGTATTAAAACCAATAAAATAGATCAAATATTAAATGATACATTAATTACTGTTCATTAAAACTATTATTGCTAGCTAAGAATGAATACGAATTGCCTTCTTTAGATGTAGTACCAAGAGAGCTATAAAATTATACTTTAAATGAAATACTTACAACAAAGCCGTTTGAAATGTACACACTTAAAAATAATCAAATTATATGTATTTATTTGTTGATGAGGAAGTAAAAGTAAAGTTGGTTCAAGGCCACCGTTAAAATAGTGTCGAACCATAAACAAAAACTGTCCGTAACGAAGTAGTCCACGAACATGGAGTAATAGACAATTTTGAAATCGTGTAACGCGATAGTATCGTACAACAAAATGTTCAATTAAGTGTAGCGATAGATAAAATATAGGCCGCAGCGACTGTCACAAAACTGTAGCAACTAACGAGGAAGTAAAAGTCCTTGCATTTAAGGATAGATACGAAACTAAAGTCCCTGCTTACTTATGGTATTTCAAAAGACTCGTGACAACACAGTTGCTGCTCGCTACTGTCTTAAATACAACACGATTTACATAAACGCACCTGTTCCAAATCGCCGTGGGCTTATCTGAGAGACATATTGCCTAAATACATTCAACATCACCATACCGTAGGACTGACGAAATATTCCTGACTGTAACTACCATTTAGTTTTCAATTTAATCAGAAGTCTGCCTCTGTCTTTACAATGTATTGAAATTAATTGGTACCTCTAGTAAAAAAATAGTTAAATGCACTTCCTGACAATAGCAAACGGTTTCAATTGCTACAATAATAACAGCAGAACACGCTTGATATAATTTAAAAGCATAATATTAAATAAGTATTATTTTTGTTTCAGAAGCGATAAACGCAGCGGATGATCAATCGACTTCAGCATCATGGTGGCAGGCGGGTACAGCGACACCATTCCGGGACAGCAGCAACGGATTCGCCTCAACTCACGGCATCGTCCAAACCCACCCAACTGCCAACGATCCGTTTGCGTCGTTCGGAGGAATAGAGAGCACAATTGGACCATCGTCTAACCCCTTCGCTCAGACAAGCGGCAGCGGTCCGCTTAGCGGAACATTCAGGAGCAACCCGCTTCCACCTCTATCGCGAAGTGCTAATGGCAAAGCTGGACTAAAGCATTTGGACTTCACCAGCAGTGCAACAGCTGAGCTCCGAAGAAATCCCGCGTTGTCTGCTCCCGATGAGTGCGCTAGAGCCTGCAGGGAAAACGAGCCACCAAGGATTTGCTACTACCACTTTACATTGGAGTTTTACACTGTTCTCGGAGCGTGAGTATTCATAATTTTGTACATAGGCTGGCCGTCATGAATATCCTGTTTTAATTTAATTGCTGGGCGTTAACTTACCGGCGATTGATTATTATATACTTTACAAATTATATTTTAGGGTTCTCTGGTGGGTTTTAAACTAAAACTCCATCAAATCTCTTCGCACATAATATAATGTAATATTAATACAATTTTATAATTGATTTAAACAGTACAACAAAATAAAAATACATTAATAGGAACAATGTATAATATATGGTTTCCATGGTGCGAATGAACGAATGAATGATACTAAATTTATTGTATAGAATTCAATACATTTTGTTTATATTAATATTGAATACATTGGCGGTATTAATTTATATTTGATATGTAAATGTACATAGAATGCTATATTGTATGCAATAACAAACAACATTCATGGGCGAGCACTCGCGCTTCGCCGTCTTTTTTATGATAATAAATCATAGTCATTTCAGTTTTAAGAAGTACTCACTTAGACCTGTATTTACTGGTTTCCTGAGACGCATCCTCTGTTGCAAAACATTGGCATTTCGATAATTATTATATTTACATAAACCATTTACATTGGGGTCACAGTAAATGACAGACCTAAGGTTGTTTTAAATTATTTGGATTATATCTCATAATATAATTAAAATTAATAAAGTAATATTACGTGTAATGACTTCATGGCTGACTTCACGCGAAACAGCCTGGTTCTATGAACGATGTTACGGTCCAAATGGTCTAAATTTAGCCGTACCTGTAATTGATAGCTGGTGTCGACAGCGGTTATGAAAATTATGAAATTACTTCTCGCGGATATTAGTAATTTGTAATCATATAATCTACATACTCAGAATTAAGTTAATTTACATACATAATGAAATATTTAGTATAATAGGGACTACATTTATTTTATAAGCAATTAAAATAACTCATTGTTTCACAATGCAATAAAATTTTATGATATCCCGCAGGGCGTGTCAAGTATGCACACCAAACGCAACCAACGTCGTGTGGTCACACTGCCAGTGTGTTTTGGCTGACGGAGTCGAGCGTGGTATCTTGTCAGTGAACAGAATGTTGCCCGGACCATCCATACAAGTATGTGAAAACGATAAAGTGGTCATCGATGTCGAAAATCATATGGAGGGAATGGAAGTAACAATTCATTGGCACGGTATCTGGCAACGAGGCTCTCAATACTATGACGGTGTGCCTTTTGTTACGCAGTGTCCCATCCAACAAGGAAACACTTTCAGGTTCGTTTCAAACGATTTTTTTTTATAGTAACTAACAACTTACTTTCCTTTTTTTTTAACTTGTTTCTATTCTGAGCGATGATTATTAACAAATGACCCTATTGACTTTTTAGAAAAATTTAATGTAATTTATTTTTTCGATTTCCAGATATCAATGGCAAGGTAATGCTGGTACACATTTCTGGCACGCGCATACTGGTCTCCAAAAATTAGACGGTCTCTACGGCAGTATTGTTGTACGTCAACCTCCTTCCAAAGATCCTAACAGCCATCTATACGACTACGACTTGACAACCCACGTAATGCTCATCAGTGATTGGCTTCACGAAGATGCTGCTGAAAGATATCCTGGTCGCTTAGCTGTTAACACTGGACAGGATCCCGAAAACGTACTTATCAACGGAAAGGGACAGTTCAGAGATCCCAATACTGGATTCATGACTAATACGCCACTTGAAGTATTCACTATCACTCCTGGAAGAAGATACAGGTTCAGAATGATAAACGCGTTTGCTTCAGTCTGCCCAGCGCAGGTCACTTTCGAAGGCCATAATCTAACTGTAATTGCCACTGACGGTGAACCCGTCCAACCCGTAAAAGTTAATACTATTATCTCGTTCTCTGGTGAGTTAGATAACCATGTTTCCTCGTAACACTTCTGTCAAAAATTAAAGTATACTATAATTAGTTAACAAACGAGTACGATAAAAGCTGCAATTAAAAAAGGCACGCCCATGCTGTAACGTTGAGCTATTAACTGGTGCATTACTTGAACCGAAACGAATTGAATAATATTTTATTGTATAATAATATTAACCATCAACCGTAGTTAGTAATTACTTATGTTTTATTCTACAGGTGAACGATATGATTTTGTAATCGAAGCAAACAATATCCCGGGCGCGTACTGGATTCAAGTACGTGGTCTTGGAGAATGTGGTATTAAAAGAGCACAACAACTGGGAATTCTTCGATACGCTAGAGGACCATACCAGCCATCTACTCCTTCACCAACCTACGACGTTGGAATACCGCAAGGAGTGGTAAGTGACGGTCAAAATGTATCTCATTGTATAGTTATGTATAAAAAATACTCATGAATATCGACTGTATATACAATATTAGATTGGTGACCCTAAATACCCCTCAAGATTGCTGTAATTATCTCCTTGAAAAAATAAGTAGTTACCCTGAGTTGGGATCGCGGGCCTATCTCATATATTAATTGGCGGATATTGCATACTGAATACCTGTCGGCACAGCAGCCTCGATTTAAGTTGGTAGATTTTGTTGCACACGATTGCTCAAAGTTTAATATTGGAATTACTTTTGAGCGGTGCAGTACCTACAACTTTTTCAAGTGTCGACCAGTACGCAATTGTATATAATGGCCCATTAATTTTCAGATTTGTAAATTGTTTTTATAAGTATAAAAAATGCAGTAGCACATTTGACCGTATTTATAGCTCCTTTCCTAATGCGAATATAAATCCATATCCATTCATTAACAATAATGTTTCAAAGAAAGGTTTTTCTTATCTAGTTTCATGTACCTATATACATGTTTTATATAATATAAGCAAATGGTATAATCCATATTATAATCAATGGAAACCTTTCTTTAAACAGTCAGCCGTATAGTTAACTACCTAGTAGTTTAAAATAATTCACTTACATTCAACCAGTATTGATTGCAACTGAATACAAGTAGAAATTATAAATACAGAGAAAGTAGACAATAATTTGTAGCGTAGTTAACGCACGTAATACTAGTAATTGCACGTACCTTATCCTAACTAACTATACAGGTAATGAACCCCTTGGATGCCAGATGTAACGAACCCAGGAATGACGCTATTTGCGTCAGCCAGCTGAAAAATGCAAGACACATCGATCCCGCTATTTTACAAGACAGACCCGATGTTAAAATTTTCTTGCCATTCCGTTTCTTCGTATACAGGCCAGAAATGCTTTTCCAACCGAACACGTACAACAGATACTTAGGTAAGATGGTCGTTGATACTTCAAAGATTCCAATCCATTCCTTCTTCCATTGGTATCCTGGTTTAATATGAGTGTTAACTTTCACAGTTGCCCCGCAAGGAGATCACGTTATCAGTTTAATCGATGAAATATCTTATATGTCCCCACCTGCTCCCCTTATCAGTCAGTTCGACGACATTAACCCCGATCAGTTTTGTAACGGAGACAATAGACCAGCGGACTGTGGGCAAAACTGCATGTGCACACACAAAATTGATATCCCACTGAACGCGGTAGTAGAAATCGTTCTTGTAGACGAAGGTATGCATAAATAACAAGATTATATATCAGTTTGGTTTTCATTTCAATGTAAATTTTTCTAATTATTATTTCACTTTCAGTGCAAATCGTGAACTTATCTCACCCGTTCCACTTGCACGGATATGCATACAATGTGGTCGGTATCGGACGGTCACCTGACCAGAACGTTAAGAAGATTAACTTGAAACACGCTCTCGACCTCGATAGGAGAGGTTTACTGGAGCGTCACTTGAAGCAAGGAGACTTGCCTCCGGCGAAGGATACCATCGCTGTTCCCAACAACGGCTACGTTATTTTGAGATTTAGAGCTCACAACCCAGGATTCTGGCTTCTTCACTGTCACTTCCTCTTCCACATAGTGATAGGCATGAACGTAGTACTGCAAGTAGGCACGCAAGGCGATCTGCCGCCAGTGCCGCCGAACTTCCCCACGTGTGGGGACCATCTTCCTCCGATTACCGCCAACTAATTGGGTTCCTACAAACTATTTTCAGTTTACAGACGTGCAACATTGGTAAACCAGTTGACATTACGTTAACTAAGTGTAATTTTATGTTTGTTTTGTGTGATGTGTTCGATGGACTCGAAGTGCTCGACTCCATCGATAGTGTTTTAAATGTATTCGAATGTTCAACTGAAGTTCTTAAAGATAGTGATTTATTTAAAAGGTGATTCTATTTCTGAGTGTATTTTATTTTATGCAATATTTGGTGATATTGTTAAAGTTGCATCGATGTATCACCTCGACAGATTCTGAGGCTCTCAATTGTACAAAACATCTTCCTATTATCATAATGAACGTCTGTCCTATGTACTTGCCATTTGCCATTTTATATATTTTCCAACAATATTTATTTAATTTTGTGAATTATAAACTAACAAATATTACATTGTCGTGCTAATATTATTCGTCCAATTTGCTTTGAGTATCTTATTGAATCATCACCATAATCCAAGAGTGAATTCCCATTCAAAGTACAATTTAGATTATTATTTAACGTTTTATGGATACCATTGAGATATAACTGAAAAGCAATGTTTGGATGGTTGGATATTATGCGCGTCAATGTAAATAATTAGGGAATTAATATATTATTAATAACTAACAAGCATGCAATACACTAAAAGTAATTGTAAATAAATACAAACCGCAATACCTGTAAATACACATACGTTTGTATAACGCTTAGTAAACCCAAGTGCACTGCCACCACATATCTACATTTTGAAGACTGTTCTTAACATCGCACTCACACATAAACCAAAATACTACTGGAGAGCGATATAACTTTAAAATAATGTATTTGTGTAAAGTGTATTTTCTTCAAACCTGTGTTAAAGTGTGAATGTAGATAAAAGATAGGAACCTATACGTTACCATTTGAGTTACCATTATAACCATAATAAGTATTTTATTATTTACGAATCTAATTGTAACCAATTGAAAACTTGGCATCGAAAAATAAAATAAAACAAAAACAAAAATTCTTGTATCTTAAGATGACGGTGTAATGATTGCAAGAGTTTATTTATAACATTTTATAATATTAAGAAATTTGTAAATTTTTTTGTACCATTTAATAAATGTATAAAGTAAACATGTTTCGTTACTAAACCTGTGTAATGCAATAAATCGTTAACTTTATTAGCAATAAACGTGTAGATAATTTATAAATCGCTGAAGTATCGGTAATTAACTGACATACCTAATAATTATGTTCAACGCTTCGACAGCCCACTGCCCAGACGTCATCGTTTTTAAGAAGATTTGTTAAAAAACATCCACCTTCTTATCGCAAACGGACATATTGAGTAGTTTAACGATTTTCGGATTTTGGAAAGTGTATAAATAAACTTTATTTTATTTTCACTTTACTCTTCGAGTACACTATTTGGACAGGTTAACATGGCCTTTTCTCTTTTAAAGCGCATCTTTAACTAAGAGCCACAGAAATTGCATCAAAATATTATGAATTTTATACAATTTATAAACTTTTTCAGCTCCGAATCCTTTCCTTCCTTTTTACTTTAAGACACAGTAAATATAAGAATATATTGTAGTTAGTGTATAATAGTCACAAGTAGCTATTTAAAGTAGAAGTAGATCTTTAGAAAAGATTTTGGGTGTTGAAATTGTTGGTGAAACATGCAGTGGTTTAAATCCAGGTTGTATATTTATTGTTGTTTCTATCTTATTTTCTTTTATCTTACTTAATTTCTTTCAATTGCTTATAAATACCCGTTTCATAGAAATGTTCTCAATATATTCAATTTTCTCTAGGTATTAAATCCTCTAGATGCGATATGCGATGTTAAACGAAATGACGCTGTGTGCGTCAGCAATCTGAAATCTGCAAAACCTGTGGACAAAGATATCCTTCAAGAACGACCTGATGTCAAGATCTTTCTACCGTTTCGTTTCCATTTCTACAAGCCCAAGGATCTATTTAAGGAAAACACATACAGAAACTATTTAGGTGTGATATTCTTATACTAAATAATTCTCATTATTAAAGTTCAAAATTATTTAACTCTCCAATCTTCCATAGGCTAAAAATTGTAAAACTAGATACCAAAAATTTACTGTTTCAATATCTTCTTTTAAACTAGAGTATCAACATCTTCACCGTCATCACCTTGGAAGTTATTTCTTCCAAATAAGTTACCCTAGATCTTCAACATTATAAATTTAAAGTTTAATATGAAGGATCAGAATCTAACTAATATTCCGTTTTAGTTGCTCCCGGTGGAGATCACGTGCTCAGTTTGGTTGACGAGATCTCGTACACGGCGGCTCCAGCCCCTCCACTGTCCCAAATGCACGAATTGCCACCAGAGATATTCTGTAACGGTGATAACAGACCCGAAGACTGCCCCGTTGATTGTAGATGCACGCATATGATTGATGTCCCTTTGAACTCCATTGTGGAAATTGTTCTTGTGGACGAAGGTAAATATCATAGAGTACATAGTTTCATAAAATGTAATTTTAATTCTGAACTGCTTTTTTTTCATATGCAAAATGGAAAAGTATAATTTTTGCAATTTATTTAAAACTAGGCTTCCGCCCGCGGCTTCGCCCGCGCAGTCAAGGAAAATCCCGCATAGTTCCCGTTCCCGTGGGATTTCCGGGATTGCGTCATTTTCCAGAGATAAAAAGTAGCCTATGTCCTTTCTCGGGTATCAAAATATCCTAATGCCAAATTTCATGAAAATTAGTTCAGAAGTTTAGGCGTGATTGAGTAACAGACAGACAGACAGAGTTACTTTCGCATTTATAATATTAGTATGGATTACTATTTTCTATTAAATAGGAAAGGTAAGAAGTATTCGATCTTACCACTATCCCACTTTCTGTAAAAGAGAACCAAGTACCAAATCTAGCACTCTCAATGAAAATTAAGCGGGTTTAAAATTATGTTAATATTTTATAATATTATATTTTCCTCTAATTACAGTGCAATCCCCGAATCTATCTCACCCGTTCCATCTCCACGGGACGCCATACAACGTGATTGGTATGGGTCGATCTCCGGACAAGAATATTAAGAAAATCAACCTCAAGCATGCTCTAGATTTAGACAGGAAAGGCCTATTACACAGACAGTACAATCTACCGCCCTTCAAAGACACGCTCGCGGTGCCTAATAACGGATACGTCGTATTAAGATTAAAGGCTGATAATCCAGGTATTAAACATGAGTACATTCATATTTCATGCTACATTTTGCATAATTAAAGACTTGATTTGTAATGCTTACGTTTTATACTTACTTCGATTTGCAAATTGTCGATCAGAATTCTGAGAACTAGTTACTCGTAGTTACCTTTTATTCAAGTGAGTAAATAAAATTACATTAATAGTAATTCATTTAATTATGAACCAAAAATCTATTAGTTCAACATTTAAAGCGTTTAAGATTATATTATGTACCTAATACTTTTGAATTGTCGTTTCAATCATAACTGTCTCAGTTATTTAATTCTTAATAATTATCTTGCAGGATACTGGCTGTTCCACTGTCACTTCATCTACCACATCGTCATCGGAATGAACTTAATACTGCACATAGGAACGCAATCTGACCTACCGCCTGTGCCGCAAAACTTCCCCCGCTGTGGCCACCATTTGCCATCGATAACACCCCCCTACTATCCAATAATACACTAGCCACTTGCATTTCCTCCTAGAACCGAACAATAACTTAGGTCATCAAATGTACGGCGGCATGATTTAAAATTCAACGTCAAGTATTGCCATAATTTATTTTGTTGTTGAAAATATCAACATGCGACCAACTAATACGAGTAAAAATGTGAACAACTACAAATTACACCTAGAAAACCAAAGCTCCTGTTACTTTTTTCCTCCTTGTTATGCTCTTTATTTTTTCTAGGCGTAGAAAATTAGTACGTTTCATTTTAACAGTTTCATCTTTGTATTATAGTTTTGTACATAATAATTAAGTGAACTCGCATAAATAAGTTTTAATGCTTTAGATATAATTTTGTTTTATGTACAACCAAAATAACATAAAGGCTATAGAATATTAACAGACGTCAAAACAATATTTTATATTCAAACTTTTAAATGATACAAAGTATTATGAAACGGCAATTAAAGTATTAGTTACGTCTTATATATCATCTTAGGTTTTTATATTGTATTTATATTTAAATTTCATTTCTATCCGAATGTTACCCAAGATTTTGAAATACTAAATATTAGTTTTATTTATATTAAGTTTATGTAAAATAATTAATGAAATGGGTGAACATTCGAATAAATATGGATCATTTTACTAATTATTAATATATATAGATTATAGTATGTAATTTTAAAGAATATTATTTATGTTTACACGAAATTCAGCAGTGTGTAATATTTCGGCGTGGAAAAATACAAATAAGATATTTATTATTCATTGCATTTTATATGAATAGAGAAAGTACCTATAATAAGACCATCAAATGTGTTAGATGCGATCCTAATAAATATTTTTAATAATATTTATTACGGTCTTAATGTCTAGCTTCACTCATTTATTATATTTTTTAGTTCGCACCACAGTCAAATTATATTATAACATATAAGTATCTACTTATTTTCATTTATTTTCGCTAAATCATCATTCCGGGAAAGTTAAACTAATTTCAATCCAAACGAGGCGAACTTCATAATCATAAATAATTTTATATTCTATATTCTTAATTGCCAAGATTCAAAGATACCATAACGGTCGCCCTCCATGACGTGACGGTATTGCCTTGACGCAACCTTGAAATTTTATTCTCAACGCGCCTAAAGAAGTTTCACTTCAAAAACTAAGAAAAAAGTTTGTTCGTCTCGTTTGTATAGAAATTAAGTGGAATGCGTGTTATATTGACACAGAGTAATATTTTAAAATAAAGTATACTGCTGTGGTTGGTCCGCATCAAATATATATTTTATTATATGAGATAAAAATCCCTTAAAACTTTTTTTAATTATTTACTACAATGTTGAACTTCACCTCATTTTTTTGTTATTTTTAATCTTTAAAGCTTTATTATATTGTGCTTATTTTACTGATTCTCTAGTTAGTAATATAATTTATATGTAGTTATGTATTATTGTAATATTAGTCAAAAATATATTAAATAGCGTGATAATAAATAAAATTTCCACGTCGAAAAGAATTTTTTTACTAGTGAGTAATAGTCAATTTCAATAAAATGTATTTTTATTCACTTTGTGTTTTATTTGTCAAAGTTCAAAAGATTATTGTTATAATAAATCAAGTCAACTGCATATCAAATTATTACAAATGCAATAATTAATGTCATCTACAATCTACATAGTTTTTTTAATAGATAGAGCTATTCAAGAGGAAGGTTTAACTACAGATATTATTTATTAGGGGCAAACAAAGAGAGCAAAGCCGTGGGCGGAAAGCTAGTTAAAAATAAAAAATAGACTTAATTTTCATCCCATTAAATACAAAAAAATATATAGATTCTGCTTAAATACATGAAAAAACGTCCTTATTTTGCGCAAGCTATGTACATAATTCACGCGTAATATTCCGAGGTTAAATAACTTCAGGTTTTTTACAGATATTCTTGAAACAATGTCATCTCTTCATAGCATAAATAAAAATAAAGTCGTTCTGTGTGTCTGTCTTTTTTGTCATCTTTCGACTTTGACAGTTTACACTGTTATTTAGAAAAACTATTTCCGACGGGGTATGCAAAATAATTAATAAAGTTTGATCAAATTGTAAAAAAAAAATTGGAATGTTTTATTGGAATTTACTACAGTTAACTCCTTGTAACTCACAGTAAATCAAAAACTTCCTTTCCTTTGCCTTACTTTAGCTAAATTATTAGTTAGGTACCACAGTATGCCATCTAAACGCAGGACGACATACTGCTGAAGCACAAACAAATAATTGTTCTTAGAGCTCTAGTCATATGAATTTTAATAAATAAAACATGACCTAGCGCATAATTATGTAGAATATAATATTATGTATATGTTAAATAAAACCCGTAATAAATTTTATAATATAGTCAAAAAAAGATACGGAGTTAGTTGAGTAGTTGTGAGGATTTCTGCAAAAAGAGTGGAATGTAGTTCACAACATTTAACTTGAAAGTTTCTTATAACTTTATTAGTGTCGAAATTTAAATATTATGTACAAGGCTAAATATTAATTTAGCACATGAATTTACTACGTTGTTAACTGAATAGCTGACCTGCTTCAGTATTATAATAACCCGTACGTTTTAAGGTATAAGGTTTAAAGCGTAGTGACTCGAAAGATGGATTGCCTGGAATTTGATGGTCAGAGGTGATAAAATACGGTTCGATTTTAAATAATCTATGTTTCATATGCCAGTGAATAATATTCAATGACTAATTTCATACAAGTAGAAGTCTATCTTTCTGATTTACATGAGTTAACTAAAACCACTACGATACTATTTTTATTAGATCTAGTAGATTTTAGAGCAATGAGCAAAATCTAGATACTCTACGATTAAATTGCCAGCTAGGCTAGACTTTAATTAAAATTATACATATATCTAATAAAATCTTTAAGCATGACCTAAACTCATACGATAAAATGGAAATCTTTTAAAAAATACAGGCAACATTTCATTTCAAAAAACTTGCCTGTTTGCCTTTGCTTTGCATAAATTTTATGTTTTGTAAATTATATTCAATTACTCGTATTTGCAGTTAAATATGTACTTGTTGAGTTTTTTTGCAACAAGAGATAGTTAGACCTACTTTTTTGATGTGGCTATATTGCATATAGATAATGAATGATTTTGTTTTCATAAATTTCAGGGAAATTATATTTCCAATTTATTTTCATGTTGCCGATTTGCAAATGCAAGCATAAATCGGTATTTGGCGAAAAACATGTAGCGTAGAAGCTTTTGTTCCAACCAAGCTATAATTTTAAGACGAATATTTATTGAATAACAAATAGGTTTCAAACATCTGACCATAATTACATACATTATGATAAAAGCGCGCTTCTCAATGACAACGTGAGTAAGAGCGATTAGTGTCTACAGCACCATGAACTTTATAGTGAACTTGTTATTTTTAACCGAGTGCAGCTTCGTATTATCAGGTTAATATCAATAGTGATTTGACAGAAATGGATACAAAAATTAATACAATATTGTGATGATGGAGACAAAAATAATACTATAAATGAATGACCTTAAATCTAACAATAAATAAACAAAAGCAGAACATAGAATAATCATAGCAACAACTAATAAGTACCAAATCGGAATAAAATAAATTTAATTTTTTAAAAACACTTAAGAACGATATGATTTCAATTCATTACTTTATAAAAAAAGAACCTTAAAAAAATGAAAAATTAAAGTTATTTGTCTATAATTTTCAGCAACAATAATCGAATCTGAAGCAGAACCAAGGATAGTTGGAGGTCATGAGGCTAAACCATACAGTCACCCATACTTGGTGTCGTTACAGTTAAGGTTTCTGTGGCTAAGAGCGCATATATGTGGTGGTAGTATTCTGAATGAAAACTGGGTAAGTCCAATAAACTTATTTTACCTAAAATCAATAGTTTAAAAACTACTGCCTCAACGAAAATTTCAGGACTAAAATCTGTGTTTTGGGGTCGAAACAGCAAGATATATTATAACTTCCATTCAAGTAAACTTTTGATTTTTAACATAAGTAGTTAACTTAAGATTAAATAATAATAGACTTATATACATATATTGTTATACTCCGCTATCTTGATATTATTTTTATGAATAAAAATATATGGCTTCTTTAATTACGCCTTACTATAATTTTAATAATTATCTGATGGATTGCTTTCTGTAAAAGTTGTCGAAACGGCCTTTGATCTACAGGTCGTGACAGCAGCACATTGTATCCCTGACTCATGGTTGACAAGTTGGATGCCGATGGATGCTATCGCTGGAACTCACGATGTATCTGACTATGGATTAAAAGCACAAATCAGAACAGTCCGTTCAAGAATCACTCATCCAAATTATGCTGGGTACGTTTTAAATTGATTTACAATTGTTTAAATTGTTTTAACGTCTTTTATGCTAAAATAATGATAAAAAATATGCTCCTTTGTTAATCATTGACAATTGTCTATTTTAATAAAATAAATAATATTATATCATCCTTAAAACTATTTCTCTTCTCATTCTAGAACGACATAATAGTCGATAAGGAATGAGAAACATAAACATACTTAGAATGAATAAAATCTCTTAACTACGTTTATATCATCACTTCATATTTACCTAAAGTGGTACCTTTAATAGGTTCTTAATTCTTATCTCTAATCCCGTTTGAGCAATTTGGTAAGATGTATCTCGATAATTATATATTGAGTACCTACTCTAATTCCAAAGAATTTCTTTTTGTTTTACAGCGGCATAGGTCCATACGATATAGCTGTGCTAAAACTTGGATTGCCATTTTACTTCACTAACGAAGTGCAACCAATAAGTCTTCCCAAATACTATGATGAATTCGAGAACAAAGCCATGAAATTAGTTGGTTGGGGAGCTCTTAGCACGACAGTATTTATACCAGATTTGCCCAGCAGGTTGCAGGAAGTACAAGTGAAACACCTTTCTTATGATGGTAATTATTTGAATGTACATAGTTAGTTTACGACTATTAGGGCAGATTTTTCAATCCATGGTTAAAACTTATCCGCCCAATAAAGTATTACACGATAATATTAAAATGTCACTCGTAAACTGTCAAAGACGGGCAAAGAATACATTTTTGAAATGGTAGTTTAATACGTTATTCGACGAATAAGTTTTATCCAAGGATTGAAAAATCAGCCCTTACTCGAATAATAAACAAAACAAAATTATTCTCATAATAGTAAGATAAATTTAACTTCATTTAATTAATAAACCCATTTCCAATCGTTACCTTTTCCATGAGTCTGCTGAGTATTAAATAGAAACCTTTTAAATTATTTACTTATAGGAAATCTATATATAATTTACATTTTCAGCTTGCTATGATGCCATTGATAAAGTAAAGGATGTAAATGAAGGTAATCCCCTGGACCCTACTGCACACATTTGCACTGGACCTATTTCTGGAGGCATCGCTGCATGCAACGGAGACTCTGGCGGGCCATTAGTTCAAATGGTACCAAAACCAACAGATTACGAGGATACTGAGAACTATGATGATAACTACATAGAAAATGATAAGAAATCCAAACCCAGCAACAGATTCAATGCTAGTGATTCAAATGAAATACCTGAAATTGTGGGAATTGTTTCATGGGGTCTCTCGCCATGTGGAATAAAAGGTGGTCCCACTGTTTACACAAGAGTTTCTGAATATTTAGATTTTATTCATGAATATATTGACCTCGCGTAGAATTTGATGTACCCGCATTAGTTGTAAAAAGATAAATTTATTACGATTCTTATGTGTTTATATTACGTACCTCAACAATGGAAATAATAAAGAAATTAAAAAAACAAACAGATTTCGGTATTTACTCATTTATTTCGTATACCTACCATCAAAAATCACACTTTCAAAATAAATACAACTTATAACTACCTTATTTACAAATAACAAGCCTTTGAAATAAAGCATCTGTTACAATAATAATACTTAAAAACTATATACAATAAATACGATTTCCAAAATTGTGCAGTACACGATTGAGAATATTACAACTGTATTTTTACTATTCCATAGTAGCTATAGGACGTATAGGCAATTGTCACTATAATTATTGTAAGTAACCCTTATATTTCTTCCACTTTCTTTTCATACACAAACACTTAAAAGTCAATCTCTTCAGTGAAGTAATACATCTGCTGGTTTATAACTGCCACAACTCGGTAACGTATCAACCACCGCCTTAGGTATTGTTATGGGTGTGTTAATTAATATTGCAACAGGTAATGTAAGGCTGCACGACCTACACTCAAACAACCAGGTCCCTCCATTATCTGGGTTGATCCTTACGATCGTAAAACCTTTGTTAGGTACCGTTATTGTGTCCTTAATTGGCGGGTTTTGCAAGTTTCTGAAATGTTAATTGGTGTTATATTGATGTTTTATGGCTTGTAAAGTCCTTGGCAGTTATATTTCCATTGCAATAAAAAATAAGAAACCTCAGGTCAGCAGACAATATGCATAATTATAAATGATACAATTAAATGTGATAGCAAACTGAGATATGGGGATCAGCCTCCAAAACAAATTTAATTTCACTACAAAGAACTCAGAACAAAATTATAAAAACTCTTTTTAACTATCATTACCTTACTTCTACAAAAACACTATACTCAAAAACAAAATTATTTACACTCTCACAAATTTACGCATATTCCACATGTATCCTTATCAAGAAAATAACAACAAATACAACAAAATCAAATTTACAAATAGATAAAAAATCAACAAAATATAACTTGAGAAATCAAAATGATTTGCAACCTATCTCGACTCGAACTAACTATGGGAAAAAAAACTATACTCTTTGAAGGAGCACAGATGTTCAATAGACTACCAAAAAAATTAAAAAATTGTAAGAGTCTTAATGTATTCAAAAAATTACTTAAAAATCATATACACTGTAATTTAGAATAGAAAAGTAGAATATCTACAACTTAAGCTTGTTTTGTATAAAGTATAAAAATATGTAAAATTTGTAATGTATGAGTATTACCTTAAACTAGAGATAAGTTTAATTTATATATAAGATAGCATGTAACTCATTTTAAGTGAACTAATGTTTTTATAAGTAATAAAGTCTTTAAACCTAACAGGAAGGAACGCAATGTAATGAAGAGAGTAACAGATGCCTAGTAAGAATTGTCAACACTAAATATATATTTTAAAACTTAATTTTTATGTTGGCAAAACATTACATTA
Organism: Colias eurytheme; assembly: GCA_907164685.1. Taxonomy (NCBI): domain Eukaryota; kingdom Metazoa; phylum Arthropoda; class Insecta; order Lepidoptera; family Pieridae; genus Colias; species Colias eurytheme. Next base: position 13,381 of record CAJQZN010035744.1, on the reverse strand, counting down.
TCAAAATCTACTTGACATTATAAAACAATCAAGGTTTTAGACTTTAGTTATTATTACATACCTATAGTTACTAATCATTATTATTTAGATAGTTTTACAATTCACTTAAATATTTACCAGTAAAGGACTACTAGATGGCGCTAGTGAATATAGAAATAGAGCCTTGAGCCTATTCATTACGTGCCCTTTTATAACATACTAGGTTTCCGCCCGCGGCTTCGCCCGCGTTTTCAAAGAAAAACCTGTTCCCGTAGGTTTTCCGGGATAAAACCTATCCTATGTCCTTTCTCGGGTATCAAAATATCTCTATACTTACCAAATTTCATGCAAATTGGTTCAGTAGTTAAGGCGTGATTGAGTAACAGACAGACTGACAGAGTTACTTTCGCATTTATAATATTAGTATGGATTACGGTCAAAATCAAATATCAGTACTCAAAAATTTCATCTTCTATGAAAATATAACTTTTCCATACAAAAACTATAAAAGACAAGAAACAAATTTTATTCTATTCAAGACTTACCTAACTATAAGACCGTCTTTGTCCAATTTCTCAAATTCTTTTCTCGATAGAGGGAGTCCGGCTGGACTCTGCCAAGAAGCAACCACATGCATACTATAGCCGTGCATGTGAAAAGTATAAGAGTCATTGCTGTTGAAACCTGAAAATGTATGAAAAATATTTTTAAATGATGTAGATTATAGAATCCTTAATAATTTATAAAAGGTATAATAACGATTAAAATAGTGACCGAAAGACTAAAGGTAAGACCAATAAAAGAAAGGTACATTGAAGTCATCTCGAAAACATTTTTTGCGCACATTACCTACAATTTTCAACCCCGAACCCAAAAGAATCTAAAAACAAATATCATGCATATAAAATTTGCATATTTTGAGTTTTTAAGATGAACTAGAATATAAGAATACCACTATAGGCAATTAGCATGGATCTCTTGGGAAAGGGGACGCGTTGGCCGATTTTGTTCAACTTCTTTTTGTTGTTAGAAAGTAACTTTACAAAATTTACCGTAAAATTTTCATGGTTTCGTTTTATAGTGCAGAAACAATCGAGAAAAAGCATCGCTACAAAAAGTTCTTACTGCTTTATTACTATAGCTTTATTTATGTTGAGCTAAAAGTAATTGAGTGAACGGAAAATGTTTCGAAACTTATGCCTAGCTAAGTCACAAAATAAATACCGTTTTGTAGCTCTAATCTGTGCGTTATAGAATTAAACTAAGAAAACTTTATAATCTTAGGTATATTACATTTTATAAATTCGGTATTAAAATAAGATCTAACATATTTTTTACCTTTTTCACACGTTTTTATACGTTTGTAAGTAACCTTTAGACTCGGACAGATTAAAATATTCAAACTTTGTACACTTGTCTAGAATCGGAGACAATACAATATTTTTATGAATTTAAGTGTATTTTTAGGTTGATTCGTAAACTATAATACTTATCTTAATAGTAATCATATCACATTATTCATACAAATTGAAAAATATGATCTAATGAAATTTTAATTACCTTCATTAACTAAAATGAGTTCCACCTCTTCATTGGCAGTCTTCAAAGTCTGCAGGCATTGCACATCATAATGTTTTTCTTCAGCTCCCACGTCACAAACAATATGATTGAATACATCTCTAGGTTTCAATAATAATGGTGCGTTAGGGAACAAGAAGTTTTTACGATTAATTTGGACTACACTATCAGTGAGTGCTGGAAAATTAATATAAATATTCAAAATCATACAATAAAGAAGATTGATTGGAATGAAAATGTTTATTTACGCATGAGGTTTTTCTGCATGGATAATAAATATATATCATGGCCGATAAGAACCTTTTTTAAATAAACCCTTCTGTTAAAAAATCAACAGAAACGTATTTAAAGGTTACATGTTCATTTGTTTTTATTAAATTACAATTACGTTTATATTACCTTAAATATGTATGAAGTTTTGTTGGAAATACATAATATATGTAATAAGTTGTTCCGATACGTACATAAAAGACGACAAATGTCACTCAAATTTTACACATTTATAAAGATCAAGGTTAAGTCAGGAGTCAAATGCCTTTCTAATATGGAGCATAAATATTTAAAAGTACTTACACAATGCTGAAGGATATAAAGGCTTCTTTGGTAGAGCATCACTTATATACCGATAGTCTAAATCTTCGTCTTTAACCTTAATTGCATTTTTATCTATGCCAAGGTAAAATGATTTGATTTTATTTGCGAGATTTGCGTCTTTGTTTGATAAAAGCTTCTGACCAGTGATTATATTACTAATATCGTAGTTCAATTCGGTATTCTGAAAAATAGTTGAAATTTATGAATACATTTCAATTTATATCTTATTGCATTAATTACAATAATTAACATTAAAACATTTTGCATAGTAATAAATCGAGTTAAATTATACGTTAATTTTAATTTTTATGCTAAAATATTTATGGTGATATGCGCCGGACAGAAAAAGAAAAAAAAAACAGATTTTTTTTATAGCTTGACTATAAAGTCTTAAGCCTATGATTAACACGTCATATAAAAAAAAACTTACCGGCACATTTTCTAACATTGAAGTATAGTTAAATCCAGAATAAATGAACATAGATCTAACTTTCAAACTATCGCAAGCACTTTCTCCTGTGACTATAAGCCAATAGCCTCCATTGCTTTGATCGGCGCGTACGACGACGTCCATTCGTTCTCCTGTAATTTATAAAAAAAAATGTATAATTAACGTTTTGGGATATACAGCATATGAATATATTTTTTCTTTGTTTCGGCAACATTACGGCAACGTTATTCGATATATTCGAAGTCAGGTAGCAGATAGAGTGTAAAGATCCAATCGAATAATTAGCGAAGTGAAGTATCAATGCATTGTTTTTTTAATTCCTAATATTTAATTAAGTTAGATATTATGTAGAGTGAAGTTATGAATTTGGTATATAGATTGTATTATATGTATTGTTATAATTTTTCGTTATACTTTTCAATTGACACTTCGTTTCCTTATTTAACCCCTTTCCATTAATAACTGTTATTTGACTTGTACATTATTGTTTACACGTCAAATAATAATCACCCAAAACATTATTTATTACAGCTATACATATAATTAGATTATGTAACGTGACAACAAATTATAAAGATAAAACCTGCAACGCAAGAAAACCATGAATAATGATAGTAATATTATAGAAAGTGAAATTGAGAAGAGTAAAAGCGTAACTGGTTTGTGACTATCTTGGCCTTAAACTTTGAGTGCAAGTACTCAATAAGACAACCACACCTTTCTCTGTACATTTCTTATTAACTTTTTGTGACCCTTTACCTTTTAAAGAATTTGACACTGTTATCGAGGTGAAATTTTTGTGCACACCTTTTTTGTTTTTAGCACCTTATCTTTATGGTATGTGTACAAATACAAAATAACTTACTTATAATAAATCTGTAGAGAGGCCAATTCTGTACATTAAAATTTATTTAAAAAAAACTATGAAGGGGTGATAAGGGATCGCTACTGATGCCAAAAATGCAATCAGTAAAATTTTTGTCTGTCTGTCTGTATGTCTGTATATTCGTTATAGAAATAAAAACTACTACGGATTATTAACGAAATTTGGCACAATTAATCTTCATACTCCTGGGCAGGTTATAGTATACTTTTTATTACGCTAAAATCAATATGAGCAGAGCAGTGAAGGGAAATATTGGGAAAACGGGAGAAGTTACTCCATTTTTTCAGCTTCCGTCGCGTGTGCAGCCTTAATGGTTAAAGCTACATAGAAATCATGTACGACACAAATGTTCTTAAATTATTATTATTATATAAAAATAAATTCCTAGACAGCATAATTATGTCTATCTTTAAAAATTCACTCACAAGAACACGTGAAACTTCAATAGCTTAGCAATTCAGAGCTTTCTGATTATATTTGTCAACTCTTACGTTTACAACACTCACAGTCATCTCTAATTAAAGAAATTTAACATTATTACCTATTCAATAAAAAAAGAATCATGTAAATCGGTGTAGAAACACCAAAGTTATACATGAAATCCATACTAATATTATAAATGCGAAAGTAACTCTGTCTGTCTGTCTGTTACTCAATCACGCCTTAACTACTGAACCAATTTGTATGAGATAAACCACTTTTGGCGCTCTTTTTTTTTCGAGATAAACGTTTGGTTTTGTCACGATAAAAGTGGTTTATCGCAGATAAAACCAAAACTAAAAGTAATTACACAAAATGCTCTGACAAATATCTTGCAAATGTTTTAATATAATTGTTTATGAAAAAAAAATCATAATAAGTATTACCATGTCAAGTAGAAAACGTAAAAGTGTGAAAATTAGAGCTAACTTGGTGATTTTTTTTTATCGAGTCAATTTTAATATTTTATGTTTTTGATGGAACAGAATCGTTTAACATATCATCTAGTTTGATATATATTTTATTTCTTAGATTTGGTCTTGAATATTACACGTATCATCTAATAGAAGATTGGTAATTTTGCTTTATACGCACCCTTAACCAGAGTATAACAATTTACTATACTGAGATGAGCAAAACAGCATGACTCTACTGGACTGTGGTCATCAAAATGATGTTACTAAGTTTCACTGTCGGTAATATCTCGTGACGTAGTTATCACATTCATTTTTAAATTATTGAGATTTTTACAGCAGTGATGCTTTATTTTTAATGTTATGTCTACGATTTATCGTTACAAACTATGTTAAGTAAAAATATTAATAAATTTATACGTTGCCTGTGATATTATATTACGATATATTTAAGGTAAAAACGTTATAGATATGGTCCGGGAGCCAGCAGCAGATTTTATGACCAAGTTCCTCTCAAGCGGTAATTAGTAAAATGCATCAAAGTATAGTATTATGAAGCCTCGTGAACGTCAGCTGGAGCTCGGTTGGGGGGGAAGAGCGGTTGTAGCCTCCCGTATCAGCTGACGGTTTTTCCACCAAGATACAGCCAGCTGACATATATATTTATCCACAGTTACATATAAGCTATCATCAGGTAAATTTTTGTTTGAGAGGAAATAACGGAAAATAAATTTTTCTTTAAATTTAACTTTCATGTTCGAGACACCAGCTGACGTATAATACACCATGTTGTAACCAGCTGACTATTTTTTTTCGTTGAGATATTGGGTTAGCTACAATTTGACAAATTATTAGCTGAGAGGAAATGAATGAATGAATGTATTTTTTTTCCTATGTGCGTGGGAGGCTACAACCGCTCATCCCCCCAACCGAGCGCCAGCTGACGTTCACGAGGCTTTATAATACTATACTCTCATGCGTCTGACGAATTATCTCTTGAGAGGAAATAGTTAACCAAATTTGCACCTGGCTCCCTAACCAATATATTTTTAACTAAATAAAAAGAAATAAAAACTATAATTACATTCTAGAAAAAGAAAAAAAGGATAAATGTCACACTGGTTTTAAACCTATTTATATTAACAGTCTCTTGACTCTATCTTTTTTTATAATTTAAAGAAATGAGAACTACATATTCATATATATGTGATGTGTGTGTGTCCATTAATAATTATTTATAAGGCAGATCATGTTAACGAGGAACTAAAAGTGTTTAAAAGGTGAAGATTTTACGTAATTTTTTACTTCCTTCATCCAAGCTAAATGTCATAATGTAAAGCCGTTTCAAAACTGAAATATGACTTCGTGTAACACGCCATACGTAACATTTCGTTTCAGCATCAATTTAAATTAGTAGCAACAAATAAATTCATTTTAGTGTCCATATAATATATGGACAATAAGGTAATTACATAATATTATATGTATTAGTTGGAAAATAAGCTTGACCCACTCTTAATTCGTTACACGTTATGTTAGTATTATTTAATATTTTGGATGTATCTTCGATAAATGAACGCTAACTTATATTTTAACTTCATAAGTATTCAATACCAATTCAACTTTAATAAATAGTTTTACCATTATATAAAAAAATAGTGTTTCTAATTTTTATACTAATTTTTTTCTTAAAATATCAATCCATAAGTGTAAGTGTAACCTTTTAATTAAATTGAGTTTCGCTTGTTATTGATCCATATTCTTACATAAGTTATCTTAGTTTTAATAGCCTCTACAGAATAACGGCAGCTCTCAATTCATAACATATTTTTTCTCTATATCCTCATTAACCTCTCGTATACATTGGTTATTCATGATTAAATATAAAATACACAACTCATTGAACCAATTACCCTGACCGTAACCTGACCTTTTGTATTAATATCATATATGAATAATCAAAAGCAAAACGTAATAAAAGAATTCAAGTTTTGCTTCATATTTGTCGATTTTGTCAAGAACCAGTTTAAATATCATGCTGAAAATATCATGAACGTTCATAAAATGATTATCTCGATATATTTCAATTGAGATAATTTTTGGATGAATTCTGAATGAAATTTTCCGCACCGAGACCAACCAATTTAATTTTTAGTCATTAGACCAAAGCATGTTTTATTCATCGTGTATCTCTCATTTTAAATATGACTTTTTTTTTTCTAAAAAGTTTTCATAGGTTCTAAAAGTTGATCAATAATAGTTCTGATGATGTTTGAAGGCGGGATATATTTTTTTTACATTTGCTCCCGTGGATTTAAAATACCTGTTTATTATTTAAATCAAAAACACCTGTTTATTATGTAAATCTAAGTGACTTTTCCATTATATCACATAAACTTCATGCCTTACCAGGATAAAGTTTAACAGCAGCTGCAGTGACTGGTTGGACGGGTTTCCCGTCGCTCGCCACGACCGTCATCAAATGGTCATTAATACTGACCACTATGGGACACTCGATCCCAATCGCGTTTATGAGCCGCAATCGATAGCCGTATGATTGCATTACGAATAATCTACAAAATATAGATTAGATGAACTTACAGTCAGACAGTTAGTTTTTAATATATGGTATTTAAGTTATTGTACCTTATGGTATATAGGTACCAATATAGTCTACGAGTTGGTATAGCTTTGAACTGAGCAATGGATTTGTATTAAATATATATTGTGTTATCATAGTGGAACATAATGCAGTCCAATCCACTCTCCTACATGTGAAAGTTATGCTTGCAACATCTACGTTAATGTACCATATGAGTTCAATAATTTTTAAACTCGAAATTGATCTATTGCAAACTAATATTGTCTTAAATCTTCACACTTACTTAGTTCCCTTGGCGTCTCCGTTTATGACTAGACTACTAGGTGGTATGTCGTTTATCACATTCAAACTTGCTGAAAGAAGCTCTGGGAACCTCGCCCCGATTATAAGAGTGTGCTCTTGGCTTCTATCGTAGTCGTATAGAGAAGAATGAGGCTCCATAGGCTGTGGTTGGTCTACTATCAGACTGCCATAGACACCGTCGCTTTGATGAGCCACTAGAAAGGAAACATTAATCTATAGATGTATTAACTTCTAAAAAACTGTTATGTTATTGCTTTTCGTTATGTAATCTTGCCATAAATCATAACTTTTTATAAAAATTAACATACCAATTTATAATATTTTTTGTTTAGTGACGCAAATTCGTGGAAACAAGTTTTCAAAGCAAAACAACGACTATATACAATGTTCCTTCTTTAATATTTTCGTTCAAAATAAAGATAAAATAGTAAAAAGAAGAGTAATCTTTCTATTAATAATCCTCTGCATTAACATCACACAATATCTCAAATAATATGAACCAAAATACAGTTTTTTCACGATACTGATACCTAAGGTTCCTAAATTCAAATTCTTATATTTGGCATTTGTGATTCCCACTTGCATCATCACGAAGTTACAAAATTGTGAGATGAAGATGTAACAAACAATCAAAAACACATTTACTTTCTCTAGCGCGAATGTCTCACTTTCTTCGGTCTATTTTTTGTATTAACTTAACGCTAAATATCTATCGGTTTATGCAATGAATATATGATATTTTTAAATTTAACATAATTTTTAATCAATTAATATTTTGAGGAAAATGTAAGTTTCGATAGTTGGCTAATAGATTTCATAAATCGTATTCCTTGTCAAAATTACCTGAATTAGCATGATAGAAGAATGTTCCTGGAGACGACGCTTTAAACGCATATTTATACGTAGATCCATAAGTAATAGGACACTGCGTGATCATGGGAACACCGTCCATGTATGGCGTCCCGCGCTGTTCCAGCCCATGCCAATGGATGGCTAAATCTTGATCCGGGATCTTATTCTTAACTTGGACAATGATTATATCATGAACACACACATGTATAGCCGGTCCTGGGCTCACACCGTTGATGGTAAGCGCTGGACCATCGTCCTGTAGTGAAGGCTCCACGTCGAATTTATAATAGCATCTACGAGGTTTCACGTTGAACTTGCAAGGTCGGTGGCATGATTTATCTGCAAAGGTTTCGTATTTTGCAATGTCCGTAAATATTGTGGCTATTGCGGACATTAGAATTAATAACAAGGCAAAATATAATTTTGCTGAATCGGGACATTTGATTTGCTGATTTATAAATTGAGAAGGTGGAGTTAAAGAGTCTTTTGTTTGAAATATTTAGGCATTATTTGAAGAATACAGAAAAAGAAAGAAAGACAGACTTATATTATATCGCTAGTCAGACGCTATAAAGAAAATAGGCGTAAATTGGATGTCTGGAGCGCACAATAGTGCAGCCTGGAGGAGACCTTCACTATTAATTGAAGTAAATACTTAATTCTCCCTTAAATTACATTTATTTATAGGTCTTAATAAATAAATTGCTCGATTATCTATAATTATTTATATACAATTAATTTCCTTTGGTTCTGCTAATACAATCCATTATTTTCTCAGATTATAAAATTAACTCAATTGAGACTGCATAAAAACAAATACATATATATTATTACTCACCTGATTTCTGTGTAGTATCGGTCAGAAAAATCGTATCACTCGTCGGAGCGAAGCTTTCCAAAGAAGCCTTACCATTGTTGCTTATATTAGCAATAACAAAAAACCAAAAAACAAACAACTTCATATTGTAAACTTCACTATAGATATAGAACTATAACGACATGAGCATGGTACTGACTATGAACGATGTATGTAAACAATACAGATAACAGATAATATAAAAATGAAATGAATATTTGGTATGCCGGTACACAGGTGTCGTTCCTCCGACGACTCTGACTCACTAACTGCGCCAAACAAGGCAAAGCCAAGACGGGCTGAATTCAGAAGCGAGGAAATACCTTTCTAGTTTCGTCGTGTGTTTCTTTTAAAATACACATGCAGTTTGAACTTCTTTTACATATTATTTATAAATATTATACACATTATTTAAATGCTTTTTAGACCATTATAATTTTTATGTTTGTTTTATGACAAATGGGAATATTGCAAACCACAATAAGAAAATTTAATATTGGTAAAAATAAACACATGAAAATTTAAAAAAAAAGTAGAGCTACGAAATATTGTATAATTCATTTGATTATTAATTAATAGATAGAGCTCAAAATAAAATATTCTATTGTATAATATTTTTATTTGTATGTAAAGAATACATTATTCTACTCATGTGAGTAAATGATAAAAATAAAATATAGATAAATAAAGTTATTTAACTGCATTAAATATATAACGCTCCAATAAACGAAGAAGGGATTTGAGCTGATTCGTTTTGTTTCTTAACTGAAACCCGAGTTGACATTATTAGGGCAAAACATTGCGAGTTCCGTATGTTTAGAAATATTATATAACACGTAATGGCGACATAGAAATGATCGAAATATATCCCAGTTGTTCAAACATACATATACTAGCATAAGTTGTACGTACGGAGGGTTCGCGAAGTTTTCTAATGAAATTACATTATATTCTATTTCTGTATGTAAACTTTCATTTTATTCTGACCAAATATATTTTCATGATTGGTAAGACATCTAAACATTAATAAAAAAGTATTTAAAAAAACATAATTGGCAAAGTTGATCCGTAATGTGTACCTTATAATTTATATTGTAAAATAGGCACATACTATACAGAATACTGGCGTTGCTTAGTGGGACAAGGGTAAAGATCAAAAGAATTATTATTGTATAGAAAACGCATGTAGAGCAGTTGCTCTATTTAGTGAATTTAAGTAGTGCAAAGTTATACATGTTGTTATTTTTTTAGAAAATCATATTATTTATTTATTTATTTACTTACTTTATGATATGATGATACTGTGATGGTAGGATGATAAAATACGAATTTATCTTTTTGCTTCAGAAAATGCAATAATTACCAAATATATTTCGGAACTGAGAGATAATCTAATAAACTGTCAATACAATAGTTTGGTTAATTCAAGTTATGAAATAACGCAAAAATAAAAGCACCCAATCACCAAAGATTTTATCTGTAGTTTATCAGCTAGTTTCGTATATTAGTTTTGCCTTTGTTACAAAGAACACTAATTGCTGCAACGCCGAGCGAACCGAAAGCGTTCCAAAATCCAAATCATATTATTACAATTGATTCTACGATTCTACTGTATTTATTTACTTTTTATCATTTGGCACTATAAAGCGCATACTATTGAAAAAGGATAAAGGTAAGGATTAAACTCAAAATCAGTAATAAATATTATAATTATAATTTAACCCGTTACACGTAGGGCAAATCAGTCAATCAACAAACATAGCGCCAAAAAAACCTGATTTTGTTTTTGTTGATCATAACTGATTGTTGCTAAAAAATATCAAAGTGAAATTTCATTTTGAATTATATTTATTGTATAATTTAATCTATCGAAAATAAGAATTTTCCTTTATATTATCTAACATATAGGAAAATTCTGAACCAAATAACAATTATGCATTGTCTGAAAATCCCTTGTTAGCAATTCATGGTGTTGTTTGAAAATGCTAGACTGTAATAGCGATTATGACATGATGTCATTATAATTATCTAATTTATTTTTAAGTCATCTTCATTAAGAAGAAAATCAAAGACAAAAATTAAAGTGTGTGAATTTATTAATATTCAAAATTCAAATACGAAGGCCAAATAAAAGAAGAATTTCAACAAATGATAATATATTGTGCTTTGGTAATTAGCTTTTAAAATAAACAGTTGTTCGAACTACAAAATAAACAATTATTGAAATGACAATAACTGACACGTGATTAAAATTTAACAACAGTGACAAATTTGAACATCGCTTGCAATGTAGTTGCAAAAGTGTAAATATTTACAGGTATTATATCGGCTGCTAACAATTGAATTGGTTTCTGAGCCTCCAATAACAGAAGGTATACTATCTTTTTCTCCTTTAGATCAAACTTTTCCCAGCCACAAGCGTACACTGATCTCTCAAACGATTCTGAAGCGTTTATCAACTTCTGACCAAGATAGCAGTACAAAAAGAATACGAGGAAGCAATATATTAAAATTGGGGCAAATTTTACCCATTCCTGGAGGGGTAAATAGAAAAATAAGCTGATACACACGGCGTTTGAACCAAAGTTGACTCCAAGAGGTACGCTGTATAAAGATTTTAGGTTGTATGTAAGGTCCACGGTCAAAGCGTGGCGAGCGACGAGTGCAGGCAGTTTTTGTTTTACCAGATCATTATGAGATTGGTCATATATAGGAATGTCCAGTAGATACATCTCCTCCGATAGCATTTGGTACATGACAGCCGTGTGAGCTATGAGGAACAGTAGGAGAGCTTGATAGTTCAGAACTACTGTCATTATACAAAATTCCTGAAGACAAAGAATTGTCAGACATACTTCCCGGTTTGGTGATGTGGTTAGGGGTTCCAATCCTGAAAATAAAGTTCGATCAATATACTAACTAATTTAAAATTATTTTAACCTATTAGGTTTGGGTGTAAATTATCGGGTAACAATCTTACCGTAGGTATCACTCATATTATAAACATAAATTTTACTTTAGCTTAAATACTGTAAAGTACCTAAATAGTCATTCAGTCATAAGTCAAATTTCCAATAGAATATTTGAATAAATGTTTCTAGAACATTCTTGACTTTGTAAATACGTAGATAGGTACCTATATAGAAAAAACTTTAAAACATTTTCCTGCTTACCAACACAAGGTGTCATTGAGTAGTAATCATTAGTAACATCAACGCGATGAGGTAAGTAAATAAAAAATGCATCCACTAAGTTAAATCCATAAAAAATAAACACAATTATTTTCACGACTGAGAGAAGTTTCTCATACTTTTTCGTGAGGCACAGTGTTTCTCGGGTCAATGTATCATTTTCATTTACTTGCTTCAAAACAGTCTTGAGTAGAGGCCTGTGAAAATAATATATTATCATGGGCTTATTGCTATTTACGTATTACCTACTTTTTAGCTTTCCGCCTACGGTTTCGCCCGCGTAGTCAAAGGAAAACCCGCATAGTTTCCGTTCCCATGGGATTTTTTTAATAAAACCTTCTCATCTTACGTCTTTTCTCAGGTCTCAAACAATTTTCTACCACTTTTCATCCAAATTTGTAATATTAGTTGGGTTTGTAATATTCAATAGTCGAAATTCCATTGGCAAAGTATTAAAATTCATACTTACCTTTTCATGATAAACCAATAACTATTATTAACGGTAAGCGCAAAAATCGAGATGTTCACATAGCTCTTGATGAAGTCGCCAGCTCCCTCCGCGTACTTTGCCTGGTAGACCACACTGCCCACGCCATACACGTAGAACAGTAGAGACAAATGGACGATCCAGAATGGTGCTATTGCAATAATAGAATATGAAACTCAACCTTGATACTTTGATTTCCGATTACTAACAATAACCGCCACGGTCACATCCGTGCGTAAAAGGGAAAATCTATTTGTACTATAACAGCACATAACAGTTCAAAAATTATTTATTGTCATATAAATAAAATGTTTATCATACATGAAAAGTGTAATAGAATCATGCAGTTTTTTTTTAACTTAAAATTAAGTAAAATGCCTATAAATGAAATATTAAAATCATCAATTCTATACATAGTCAATAACAGATTACCAAAACTTTTATCTTTGTATAGAGAAAATCCAGCCAATTTCGGCACGACATTCACTAGCCAAATCAAATTATCAACTCGATTCCCTTTCAATCGGGACTTAGTTTCCAAGAGACTTTCTTTAAAACAACGATAGAGACCCATTTTAGACGTGAGGTACTGATGCACTTCGACACTATAAAAATAATGGCATTGTAGGTGGGAACAAATAAATGTAGACGCCGAATGCGAATAATATGTAATTAAATGAAACATATTATCGCGTTTGGATTCGGTTAT
>CAJQZN010035740.1:543-12690 GCA_907164685.1 Colias eurytheme | reverse complement strand
AACCTAGTTCTTTATATTCTTTTAAAATGTCTGTTCTCACTCCTTACATATTCAGATTTTTTTCTAGAGGACAAATATTAAAATAAGAGAGGGACATTAACAACCATTCTGGCGTGGACTCATAAAAATCATTTAAAAGTTACAAACCTTATTTCTCAATAATTATCTTACACATAAAATATACATTCAGAAACTTTATATTTCCGAACTATCCAGATGAAAATGTTACATTGAACACTTTATGAATTTTATCTTCTCGAGTTCTATTTGGACATAGTGGAACATCAAATATTGCAATTTTTCCTTAATTCACACGTGTGTCTTTCGTTAACAAATATATAGAGGACTGTTTTTATACAAACAGATTGTATCAATAAAAATATCGATCCAATGGGATACTTAAAAAAATACGAATTTGTAGACTTAAAAAATCTGGTTAAAAAAGTAATTTTAAGAATTATGTTAAGGGAACTACGATAATAATACCTACTTTGGTTTAAGAATCTTGATAGAGTATCATTTCCATAAAGTCCCACTCGCTACTCTATGAACATCGCAGGCGCCAAGCGAGACATACAAACGCAAGTGCACATCAATTTGACACGTACAACAATACATCGAAAGCACATTATTCTTTGCTCTGTTTTCATTTCTGGCGCCTACTATATCACAGTTATTTCAAATCAACTTTTATAGTACCAATTATTTTGGAATATAAGGAACAAAATGGGCCAGTAAATTTATTTTACAAAAATAATCAATGCATACTTGGAACTTTTTCGCTATCATTATTAAGCTTCTAAAGAACATTTTAATACTAAACAGTATCAGTAACAGGGTAAATAAATAGATAATACTTACCTTCAAAGTATGTCGATAGAAGTATCACTTATATAGAAAACATTGTAAAGTCAAGCCGCCGACACGGTCTTGTAATATTGAGACGTGTCCATATAAAGTGCAAGACGAGTTTGAAAGACGCCACAGTGCATAAATACGTATTATAAATATATTTCTTAAATAAAATAATATGTGGGTAGTTGTAAAATGAATGTCAAATACCTTCCTAGCGGCGTTCGCTTTGAGCTCTTGCGGGGAGGCGGCCATGTTGGAAAATGGCACGTCGACGTTAAATTTGATCGAATGTAACAGTTGTACGACAACATTTGAAACGTTTTTGAAGGAGAGCTTCCGACGGGTCCCTGAACTCAGACCCATACCGGCTGTAAGGCACATCTGGAATATACAAAATATTGTTTTTATTTATCTATAATACAATATTCGATAAAAAATGCTGCTATAGAAAATACATATAATATAAGGAAGAGCTTACAGGTAACGTGCATTAAATTGGGTAATTAGTTCCTGTCGGGACCCTCATTTCCTTTATCTATTATTTACAGGCAGTGTTCCCTCATTTTTATTAATACGAGAAAGGTTCCCCCAAATCGTTTTACTACTTTACGAGAGACACATTTTCGGGTTTAAATTAATAATTAGGATAACATTGCGTTAAATTAGTATAAAAAATTGGATTTTCGGCATCACTATAAAAATAATATGATATATCAATTGCAATCGATTGTGTTATAGGTATTTCTTGTAAATTTTTAAGAAATAATTTGCAGTCACGATGGAAAATTGAAATTATCACAAAGCTCAAAATTTTAATCATTTAAAAGAATCACATACCTTTCTTCGCCTAGGAGGTGGTATAATGAAATAGGTCTGTATCGAATGGTCCCTCAGATACGCGTTGCGACTAGCGCCGTGCCCCGGCTCCACTTCGTACGCGCCGCCCAAGCACTCTAGCGTCGCTTGCGTTACATGCACTCGTCTGGAAATTTATTTAGATCTATTATAAATATATTTTTAAGTTTTTCAAGTCATCAGACAGTATATTTTCAACTGAGCTTTCGAAGTTTCCAAAGACATAAGTGTAATAATAATTTTCGGAACCGGAATTAACTTTTACGGAGATTTCTTTTATACAATAAATTGAACTGGGAATTAAATTTAATTTAATCAGTGTTTGATTTGGTCGTGTTTATATTGAAACAGAAAGCTTAATTAGTGAAACAATATTTCCGTACATACGGAAATACAATTGTATTCAAGGTTTTAATTAGTTGATTATTGTATAATAAATAAATATTAATATAAGTATTAACATTTTATAGGTCTCCAAAACACACGTAATTTCCTCTTGAATATATTATCAAAATACAGCGTAGTTTCTGCTTATTAACCTTTGAAAAAAAGCTTTGATTAAGAACATGCTCCCGACACAAGCCTCTATAAAAAGAGAGAATTACGCATTTATTTATATCACAATAAATTGTACTTACCCCGGTTCACCACCAGCCTCCATGTTGTTAGCGAGCGTGACGTCATTGGACCACACGTCGTACTGCCACTTGCGCAAGCCGAGCACGCCGCACAGCACCCGCCCCGTGTGGATGCCGACCCGCATGTTCAACTGGACGTCCGTTGCTTCCACTACGGAACTGAACAAATATTTATACATTACAATAATAACCATAGTTAAAAAACCATTAAATGCACGTACAATGTAATATTTAATTTGTTAACATTTTGTAAGTATGTACTTAGTACATTTTAAACAAGAAAAGTTTCGCGACGAAAATCCGCCAACTCATACCCTGAAGTATGTTTTAAAGAACTATTAAATAATAATCACATTGTAACAACATTCTAACATAGTAATACAATGGTAAGTTAATATTTACATTTAAAGCTAGCAAAATTAGAACCAGTCAAAATAAAAATGTTCCACTTCTAATTTCGATCCATTCATTAAACTTTGGCATCATTAAATGTTTGCTTCTAATTAAATTAATGCTCAGAACGATAGTACGATTGTAAATATTTGCACAATAGATCTTAGCAGTACATAAATCACATCTTTCCACAGTAATCCCCATGGTATTGAGTTGATAAAGCGTCAGTGAGACAAATCGCTTGAAAACTTGGCAACAAATCGAAAGTATATTTAATGTGTAAAATATTTATGTACGTAATGTGGAGCACATATAAATGATAAGCAAGTTTTTTGCAACATTAAGGTCGCAACTAACATTATGAGCTAAAAATATGTTTTGTCTGAATACAAGTGTAATAAAAACACTAAAATGATAACCTAGTTTACATATATACTACCGTGAACGTAACTTGTTTTTATTCCTGTTTTATAAAATCACTATCATAAACGTATTGGCACTTCGTAAAGTTTCTATTATAATAAAATCAAGAGTTGGTTCTAGGTCTCCCAAAATCTATAATTTTTAAGTTCAATACTCTAAAACACAGAAAACCGTTTAGACTTATCAGTAGTACCTAGATTAAAAAAAATAGCCAATAAATCAGGAAAAGGTATTTTAATGAAGCTTTTAATATTGCAATATTAAAATACTATTCCTGAAACTAATTATTTAGTAAAAAGGTTAATATAATGGTTGGCTTCGTCTCGTAGGATACCTAAATCATTTTTTCCGCGAATCAAACCCACTTATTAACAAGAAACGAATTATAAAAGTCAACTTAGAATAAAAACCACGTATATATCTGTCAACTGTGTAAAAACACTGGAAGTTAAGGCGACATACAATCATGCTTGTGCACCTTTTGGGCTACGCCCCCTGGGTGGAGCATAAGAGCGCGCGGGACGCTTCACAAAAATCCCCTCGCCACGCCACACAACTGAATAGATGACGGAAACATACGGAACTAACGGAGGTTCAATGAACTTTACTTATATTCTTATATTCGCGCGGTTAAAGCTGAGTAAAGCGATCCGGCAACGTCTTTTCGTTGCCGGGCCCATCGAAGTAGAAAAATCGACCTTTGTTCCTTTGCACGAAGGTCGATTTTTAATTGGTACAAATCTGGTTACAAAAAATGAGCTTGTGACTAAATTATTTTATGATGTAATTATTTGTTATTGTTAGAATTGTCGCTACCTACGTTACTAGCTTATTTGCAAATCTTTGTAAACAAATTTTATAGGTTTTCGACATGGGGACTTTACGTACAATCTTTATATATAAAAATGAATCGCAAAATGTGTTGGTAAGCGCATAGCTCGAGAACGGCTGAACCGATTTCGATAATTCTTTTTTTTATTATATTCCTTCAAGTACGAGGATGGTTCTTATGTAGAGAAAACGTAAACATGTACCACGGGCGAAGCCGGGGCGGACCGCTAGTATGATAATAAAAATACATAATAGAATAATGCTATTTACGTTTGTTTTTTTTTTACATTATTATCGGTTTTAAAAGATTTAAAAAACGGGTTTTTGTTTTTATATCATATTTATTGAAAAAAAAAAACAATAATAGACAAAAAAATATTATTTACAATTTTGATTATTTTTGAATAAATATATCCGACATTTTGATATACTTAGCATCAGATATTTTCGAATGCTGGTTTTGTTACCATTTTATTGTTCCAATGTTTATCTTCTTGATACGACTTCTTCTCCTTGTTCCGTAAATAAATATTGAGGTGCTGAAACAACCATAATAAGTTATAATAGGAGAACAACTAATTGATAATACCTCTTATAATACCACGATTATTATAAAGATACTGTCATCAAAACTAGAAAAAATTGCACAGCTGTGTACGTTCCTTTGTCGCTTTATTATCCTAGCCCGTAATAAACTCGATTGTCGGCGTCTTACATAGCAAACTTTCTGAGAAAATCGTTCTTTTGTTTGCAAAATTTTACGGTTGACCGCAATTATTCTAACAATTAGTAAAAAATTTCGCAGCTGCGTCCGTTCGTTTATCGCTCTATTGTCCTATCTCGTAAAAAAGTCGGCATCATAGTTACATAACTACAAATTTTTCAAATATTTTTTATATAAAATTTATAAGTCATTATGCTTATGCATAATATGCAAATAGTATTCATACAAACAAATTAAAAAATTACTCATACATACATTCATTCGAATTGATATATGTATAAATAAATATCCTTTATCTAATCCTTGTCTTGGGATTGCTCACATGTGTATAGAATTGTTAGTAGATCAGCAATAAGCCTAAAATAGCATGATATCTAATAAGTAAAAAAATTACAATTACCGGTGCAGTGAAAGACCTCAACAATAGTTATAATACCATAAAAAAAAAAAAAAAAAGTTATACGCAATAGGGTTGAAATAAAAATTGTTTCTGATCTCACTGGTAATTACCTACCCGTCAGTGATAACTTACACTAGTCTGAAATATTCCACTATCTTCAATCTTATGACTTATAAATAAATGACATAAGAATAAACTTACACAAAAAAAGTACTATGTGAAACTGTCTGAAGATCCACATCAGTTTCTGGTAATCATGGTTGGTCTAAAAGTCAACGTGTCTTTATTGCATCCTGGCTTGCAAGCTGCACATCGGATTTTTCGTGGTCGCGCTTTGCTATTAGAAATAAACATACATACACAAATCAGTAGTATATTTATTGGAAAATGAAATCTCAAAAAAACAACTAAAACATTACCTATTTATACCAATAATAAAATTATAAATAAAAATAAAGACAGAGTGCATAAAATTATAAAATTTTGATTTGTGCGTTGCTAAATTCAGACTTTGTAAACATATATGTACTAATACAAAAATTATAAATAGGTAATGAAATCTCAAAATATGACTAAAATAATATTACTTATTACAAATAAAAATAACTATCAGATTTTCATTTATGCGTTTCTCAATTTAGACTGGTAACCATATACCTAGTAATCAAAATATTTGAAGTTGAAATCTTTAGACTTGTAGCGACCGAAAGACATAATAAATATAAATAAGCATGATAAACATTAAACTTACCTATTTAGATTCAATAACTGTAGTTTCTTCATCTGTCTTCGCAACATTTTCTTCCTAATGTTCTCACCATCAATCTTTTGGCCACCAAAATTCACCATATTTATGAAAAACTTTAGTAACACTAACACTAAATCACGTATGCGAGTAGACAACGGCACCGCGCGAAAAAGTTGTACAGGACTGCTCTCTAAGACGCGTTGGCGTCGACTAACAGGAGGCGGAACGGCGGAAGCGACCGGCCTGTGCGCAATTTTTTGCTCATAGTTTATAAATATATTTTTTTTAAATTACTGATGTATTAATTGAAAAATCTAATCCCGTACGTCCCTCAAGAATTGAATGGAAGTGGATGTGGATAAAATTTCATTGATATTACTTTACTATTGTCCAAATGAAATTGATTCTCCGTTTAATTTTTGGCCAACTTCACAACGTTTTTCTATCGAGGCAAATTTTGTCAATCGTGTTTCGGTTCCCAAACGTCACTAAACAAACTCTTCAATTAAATAAATCGATAAATAAAAAAAATCTAATTCAAAGTTTTTGAAGAAAAAAATTAATTCTCCGTGCGCTCGAAACGTCTGTTTTGGGTCTCATTTCGCCTTAATAAATCCTCGTAATAATAATTTTGACATATTTTTCTTAAAACTCTTGTCTTATCCTTTTTTATTATCGTAAGTCGTTTTAGCTTAAGGAAAGCACGCAAGTACGTAATAAACTGTGGTAATAATTTGTATTTTACCACAATTTTACGTAGAATTTTGTAATAAGCAAATATTCCCAATAAATTGGACGAGCACAAAGCTAAAACACTAAACACGTGCAACATCTTAACAATCCAGGCGTGGTAAATGACCGTCGGCCGGTTTTACAGTTTCCTCCTGTGTATTTTTGTTTACGCTAAACACTATTGCTAAAGGGAACATATAATTTATCGGTGTTTCCATTTACAAAACGCATATCGATGCTTACTTTAGACTCACTAATATATTAACATTGTTATGATATTGCATTCCTTTAAGGAAAATCTCTATCAAGAAAGTTTGAGCTTCATACACAATTTTGCTAACGCACGTAAGAATACCATAAATAATTAAAAACAAACAAATAGTTTACAGCGATATACGAGGATGGATTATCTGTTGTTTAAAATTTATTATTATAAACCACAAAGTAACAATTTATCAACACTAAAAAAGAAAAATGTTACAGAGCAAATTATTGCGTGCGCTCACAGTTACTCCGTTTATTTTCATTATCCCACTTCTTGGCCGTGTAATAAATTATAAATAAACATAAAGTTTCGGGATTTTCTAGCAAAGAATGCTGCGAATTCGTGAATTGTCGTTTGTGTATAACTTTATTTTTTTGTTTTTATTATTTTAACAGAAACATTTACGAGGCTATTATTAAAGCATGTCTCTGTCTTCCTGTGATTTAAAAATAAAATCCGACCATTGATAAATTAGAAGAGCGTCATTATGCTATTAAATATATCGGTAACGCAATTTATTTTATAACACCGTTTCCGTTTAGTCTATAGTTAAACTGTATAAATTGTTATTTTTCCTCCTCCTCCGTCTCATAAACGAAATAAAATAATTTGATATGAATTGTGTTTAAAGATTATATTAAAATCAAATAAAAATTCTAAATGAAGGTTTAAACTTTCAATAAACTTTTAAAATTTGTTTAAATGCTGTACCTAATTTCATATTTTTTCTAAAATAATAATTTTATGATAAATAATCCTGGCATTGTTATAGTTATGCTTAGTATTGAAGAAAATCAAAATAATAAATTGAAACTTCTTTACTTGACTAAGATTAACTAGGAAATGAGGAGAGCAACCTGAAGGCAAACTTTTCACAGCTTGCGTTCAAGCTTCAGAGAAGTTTTAATGAACATAAAAGTAAAAAATCATCGTTCTAGAAATTAAGACTAAATTTTAAACTAAGTATCTCAATCTTTATTTTTTACTTTTCCCATAAGTATGCTAGAGAATATTTCTTTAATTAACGTGCTCACATTTAACAAACATTTAACTTTTCTACTACTCGATAATATACAGGTACGTGTCTTTTTTATAATATTATGATTACTTTTTTGAATTATAAAGTAAAATGGTCAACTGTAAAATGGTTATAGAGGTGAGGTCATTGGTTAATTTCAACAGTTACTCGCTTTAAAAAGACACATTGATTCTGTAAAAGCTTTTTTCTTTAATAATATTTAACGTAAGATGTATATTTTTCCTTCGAAATCAGCAACAACGTTCACAACTGAGAACTATATGAAGTAAGAGTTTAAATGGAATATTGAATACACACTACAGACACAAAGCAGAACTATAATTTCCAAGCCAGCCGCAGAATTAATAACACAATCTCAGTGTAGCTTCTGGTTTATAGCGAACAAATAATATGATTTGCTGTATACACATTGTTTCAAGCAACACAAGGATAATTCACAAGAATGTATCAGTAGTAATCCACAACTTTCTCGTGATTCCAGAATATTCTATATATGGAATGTTGAACAGATTGTTCCTATAGTAATGTTAAATTAAATTGAAAATAAATATAATTCCTTATTTATTTATAAAATTATGTGTAAAGTAATCTTTTGATTGTCAAAAAAATTATATCTACTTCTATACTAATATTATAGAGAGGAAAGGTTTGTATGTATGTATGGTTTTTACGCATAAACTACTGAACCGATTATAATGAAATTTAGCACACATATAGAGGGTAACTTGGATTAACATTTTCCTTTGACGGAAACGCGGGCGAAAAGCTCCTATTAAATTAATGATTTTATTACTATCTACGAAACGTAAAATTATTTGATATTTAATACGAACCTTTGTTACCCTTTGGACGTGTCAGTAAAACTTCCAACACTTCCTTTTATTTACATTATAAATGTACATAATATTCCGAGCATGATAGTACAAAGAAAGTAATAAAGTCACTACATTAGGTGTAATACAGCGTACATTTTACTTTACGAGCAACCTTAGAAGGTTGAGAAAAACAGTAATTTGAAAGTTGAGCAGCCGTGAATAAATATTCATTCAATATAGAACACATTTTCGTGTTCGCCATTAATAAATGTCGTACAATATAAGCTTCGGTTTATCTAAAAATAGATGAAAGGCAGTGTACTAGCTGTCGTAATGTGGATAAATCGAAATCCATTATTTTTCAGCGACCCCACTTCGTGTCGCGTACGTGTCATGTGTCATGCGCTCAACAATCCGTTAACACGGTATAAAAGTCACGCTGCTGTGTACTTTTTGTTATTTGAAAAACTATTATTATATAAATAATAAATTAGGTGCAAATAATATCGGGGAACAATTCCATGAAAGCTATTCGTATTCGTTCAAAAATAGAAAGCTCTGGATATAAATAAGACATAAAAATACTTCAAGAAAGTGCCTCTGATTCAGGGTTCACGTATAAATAAATTTGATTCAAAGTTCTGAAGTCACAAGAAAAATAACATGAGACATCCATTCCAATAATAAAAATCTACTTACTATGTAAAAATTAAAAAAAAAATCTACACTTTTGCTGTCACACAAACACCAAACCCATTTTTAGCAAACGGCGTATCTAGTGGTATGAAATTAGTAATACTAAATGTACATTCTCTATAGTACCCATAATCTTACATTTCTTCAAAACTTTTGATAGTTTCGCAAAATAAATGCTTGAGAAACTCAGTAAGCCGTTACAGAGAACGCTTCACAAAACGGATTTCAATAATGCTCTAGGCACCAACGTTACTCGCAGCTGAATACAATATTCTTCAGGCGCTTAAATATATCCTTTATTTCCGTCCACTGAACAAATCTTTAAGGAGACATAACTGTTTTCTTTTTAGATTATACCCATACAGTAAAAACTATACAAATTATCTATAAGGATTCAAATAATTGTCAAAAGTATCATGGGCATTAAAAATACTTTTAAAAAGTGTTCTATTAAAAACTTGTCTATTTCAAATTGAGAGTTCATTATTTAAATCAACAAAACATATGTTAAAGTCTACATAAGATACCCATGCGACGAAAAACACAGCTGCATAAACAAAATGTTTGCGTTCGGTCTATCCGTTCGCAAACACGCTGCAACTGAAAAAGATTCCGATAAAACGGCCCATTCGTTTATTTTTCATTTGTTTTTTCGCACACCATGATCCCACTGAGCTCGGTGCATCAATATGGATACCATTGAATTTTCGCTATCTGTGCTATATACCTACTCGTTATATTTATGAACTACATATGTATAAAATTGTATGAACGAACGCCATTCCGAGCGTGTTAATTGAAGCTTGTCAACTTGATTAATAACTGCTAGAGCATTGGCACAGACTTTTAAGGAATGACCTAACTTTGCACGAGTAGTCTAGACGAATTGTGTTTATTTTAATAAAGCTGCGGTATGTCGAAACAAATCTGCACACAAGACTCAAATGTGCTTGTTAATTACAAACAATATGTTCTTTATCCTCATGTTTGAGACCCTCATATAAACTATAGCTAGATTTAAATTCAAATGTACAGAACTGTGATGTTGTTTGAAGAAGTTAAGCGTAATTCACTAAATCAAATCAACCAAAGTTCTATAAGCCTTTGAGTATGAAATTATCGCCAAGTTCAACTACGAATGTCAACAACCTCATGCATGTCCAGATGTTCGAATTTTTTTACTGTCTCTCTTCTATTATATGTATTTATTTAAAAAATGTGGTATCCTTCATAATATATGTATATCTGATATAAATGAATTACGTATGTTAAGTTTATAATAAATTGCGGTATGCTCTTTGGCTTTACAAGAGCTTTTCCCTTAGAGATCGAGACATTGAATATCCCTCGATGTATGTTTATTTAGTTTCTTTGAAGAGTTCATCAGAAAAGTAATATAAGATATGTCATTAAGACAAACTCTCCAATATGTATGTGGGTCAAGGTCGTGATTCCAATCTAGCTTATGGCAGAGATCCCAGTCCCTGTAGCAATTCAATCTTCATTAATGTAAAGGTATCAAACATTCGCTTAAGGTAAAAGAAGTGCCATTTCAAATATAATACCGTTTAGAGATCGTCGCGGGAATTTGTAAAAATATTATGGTAATATTCTCTTGGAACTATAAAAACTTATTACGTATTAAATATAATGATTTTGTTTGCGAATACTTATTGAAAACAATTATATCGAAATATAATTCTGTTAAACCACAAAAATAATCCAACATTACAAGGTAAGTCCACTTATTAATTCGAAGGTACAGCGAGCGCTTGTTTACTTAAAACTAACCCGATTTATTTCAGACTCACTCTGGCGACGTTTCTCATTGAAAACCCTCTTTATTACGGCTCCGAGTACGGAAAACATCGTAATTAAGCTTGCAGGTGTAAAAAGAAATGCCGTGAAAACATTTTATGTTATTCACAATGTGAAAATGCGGAGGTTACGGACAAAGCCCGACATTTTATAATGCCACGAATGACGCGGGAAACTACGCGTTTTATTAAAATGAATATGGAAATTGTAGCGTAATTAATATGTGAAATTAAATGAAATAGAACCTTTTTAAACTTCGCATTCAAATTACATCATATGTATACTGTAATTAAATATTAATGAATTAACATAGACACGTTTGAATTTCCCTTTTGACTCGTAAGTCGTATCTCATATATTCCACTTTAAATGCAATTAAAACAGTCTAGAAATAATTAATAAAAGCTGTCAGGATAATTATAAAGTGAATTACTTGGGAGTCCTGTGCAGTAATTGACGGGTTTAATACCGTTCTATCTGTAATTTATTTAAATTATGTTAAAATTATAAAGATAATCACACGTAATGGCGATTGGACCCAGGCATTAGCTAGTACTCAAAGGTTTCTTGAAGCCGGATCGCTAATCGTATAATTAAATAGATAAAATTGATGTATTAATAGGCAGTAATCCGATAGCCGGGCGTAATGTGTCACAAATAAATGATATCGATCTGCAACATATTTGCGTTACGTTCACTTCGGTATTCAATAACATACAACGATATGTTTACACATTTTTATGTTTGCTTCTGATTATACTAAATTTAATCCACCACTGTCATTCGGCTTTTATAAATCAGGTGGTTGACTGTTAATGGTAGTACATATTTAATTGTATTACGGCGATGTAATTACTAATTATTATACTGTAAGAAAAAAGATGCGAGGCTGCGTTAAAATATTAGTTTTGAATG